>CM062297.1:599891239-600070568 GCA_031216915.1 Pictodentalium vernedei
AATTAGGCCCATATGATTTTATTTTCACTTTAACCAAACTCGGGGCAAAGTTGGCCTGTTTGGCTACACCAAACTATATTGGAGGACATTTTGTTGGGGGGTTGGGGGGTTGGGGGGGGCAAACATATCCTGCTGAATCCTTCATGCCATTCATTGATGGACCTTGGAATACTCTGCTTCTCATAGCTACCAGGGATTTCGCAAGGTATCATGTAGGCTATATTTCCATAAAATAAAAGACGGGTGGAGTTAAGACTGTGGGCTTAAACCTTTCGATCTCAGTTTGATGCGCTGAGGATTTACCCGCACAGACCAGGTCAATTCTTATGATAGTTTTGTCGACTTGTTCACATCCATTAACATCTCGGCACACTTTTCTTTCCAAATTTTTTAGTTTTGTCGATTTGAGAAGGGAGCGAGTCGGAAGATATCTTCAGGTTTGCAACTCGACTGGATTTTGTTGTTTTTTTTAATTGCGACATACGAATACATCGAACGAATCTTAATCTACGATCCGTTCAAGCCAAACTTCGAAGTTTTCACCGTCGAGGAATACATGTAACAAATCATCTCACAATGTATTGGTGTTTCCGTTGCGATTTTCTCTCGATTGTACCTAAATTTTGTCTCGATTCTTTCTCCAATCTGCAGCATTTTATTGACAGAACCGTGATTCTCAATCGCGACGGAACCGAATCCGGATCGAGAGCTGATCGACTAAAAGACCGCCTTTGTGATCACAGTACTGTAATCAATTGTACAGTGATGATGACTAAAATGTGTTGGGCACGGGACCAGTCGACATCGAGACAACTCACCATATGACGGCGACTTCAATTTGTCCCGCTCTACCCCCTAGTCTGCAGATCATAAATGTTTTGCGGAGATATCGGTATCGGATCGGATATCGGCTGATATGACATCTCGAAAATATCGGATATCGGCAAATCCGATAACACGGATACCCTCACAGCTCTATGATACAACTTTGGGATTGATGGGACTGGAAGACAGATGGACTGACCAATACTATATATCCCCAACAGGTAGGCAGGATTATAAAAATGAGGACGTAAAACAATGCTGAGGCACAACTTTACAAATGTCACTTAATTGAAGAAATGAGGTAATGAAAATCACTGCACTGTGACTTTATAATGTATCCACCATTTCCAAACTGTTTCTGGCTTTGGATTGCTCAAAACTGCCGTTAAATTCATATCTTTTGAAGAGTCACAAAACATTAAAATCCATGATGGCAGTTGAAAATAATAAACTGAACCTTAACTGGTAGAGTGCTGGAAGCCCACATTTGGGCTTTATTCTGAAGTGCAGGTGCCTCAATTTTAAGGCTTCGTATTCTGTGGATGTGCTTCGTTTCATTTCTGAAGTAAAATTATCTAGTCTGTGTGGAGTTGCCTTGTAACAATTTATGGGAGAGTGCCTCTAGGCACTCTCCCATAAATTGTAACATGGCAAAGACATGTGAACAAATTTTCACCATCAAAAATAATTCAACACTCTACCAGTTAATGAACATGTCAGGTGGGAGATGGGACAGTGGGTTGTACACCAAACACTTTCAACCAGAACGGTCCAGTTCAGTTAATTTTTAAGGCTTTATGACTTGTTTTTTTCATGGTTTTACCCATGAAAAAACCACTCAAAATAGCAGTTTTTAAGAAGAGAGGTTAATAAGGAGAAACTCATGTTATGTTGATGTAATGGGTTGTTCAAGAAATAACAGAGGTAGCTTTCTGTTCACGGGATCCAAATAATATTTAAACTGGCACAGAAGGATGTAAACAGGGATGGTGTCAATTTATTCTAACCTTTACTTAACACAACATGAACAATGAACAAAGAAGGATAACTATGGTTCAACTTTAAGTATGGTTTAAAAAGCAAATAGGAGAGGGTTTGCACCTGTAAGTTGTTAAAGAAATTATTCTAGTTCCTTATTCATTAAATGAAGGATGTTAATTATATATCAAACATAACGGAAGAGACAAATGTCTTTAGGTAAACAGAGGTAATCTTAAGTATGCTTCTACAGATTTGCTTCTACAGATTTGATATGTGACTCTCATGGCAAAATGGAAAAAAAATCACACCAAATATGAAGTCAGAAAACCAGTTTCAGTAAACATGCAGACACAAGCACATGATAGGTAACTACAAAAAAATAGGCCGATTAAATCGTCAGATGTGTACCCATACGTGCAACCAGTAGAAAGCTGTATTATCTCAGGACCAATTTTGTGGACAGGTAAAATCCATGTGAGGGCATTTTGTCAGAATCAAATTATCAGATTTACACCAAAAACTATACAGCTCGGAACATCAGTAACCTTAAGATATATATAAAGTAACATGACAATCCAAGCAATATTTTTAAACAAGAGCACCGCATAGCGGGACAATATACGCCCGTTTTGTATTTTTGAAGGGTTGGGGTAAGGATGGGGTGAGGGTGAAAATCGTTTGGACCAACCCCATATTCGAACTTGACCTGTATTTTGTTGTGATTAAACAACATACCAAGTTTGGAACAACTCGGAAAACAAATAATAAAACTTATCATCCAGAAACCAAATATTTGATGCATTCTATGTCCAACAGTTAGGCCATACTAAAATTATAATCCGGAAAACACAAAATGCACAAATTCAAGAGGAATAACTCTGGAAAGGTACATGCGATTTTGGCCGAAAGTGAACCTGAGCTGTGCTTTGTGGTCATAAACAAAAGAGAATTTGAAACAAATTAGTCAAGTCAAACTAAAGTTATCATCCGGAAACCACATAATTCACAAATTTGCAATCATTCAAGGGGAATAACTATGGAACGGTACATGCGATTATGGCCAAAGGTTAACTTGAGCTGTGCTTTGTGGTCAAAAACAAAATCTGAGAATTTGAAAAACATCGGTCAAGGCAAACTAAAGTTATCATCCGGAAACCACAAAATCCACAAATTTGCAATCATTCAAGGGGAATAACTCTGGAAAGGTATATGCGATTGTGGTCAAAAGTGAACTTGAGCTGTATTTTGTGGTCAAAAACTGAAAATTTGAAACAAATCGGTCAAGCCAAACTAAAGTTATCGTCCGGAAACAAAAAGTTTGGCTAAATAAAGGGCCATAACTCTACTGCAAATGGGCCGCTAGAAACGGAAATCGAACCCATTCTGTATTTTGTCATACTAAATCCACATGCCAAATTTAACTCAGCACAATCCATTACAACTAAAGTTAGTGCCCGGAAACGAAATGTGTCCATGGACGGACAGACAGACAGACAGACGGTGGAGAGACCATTCACATAATACATTCCGTTTTTCAAACGGGTGTATAAAATCAACATCTGAAAAATTTGGTGTCAATCCGTCAAGGCGTTCGGCTTTAAATGAACGGAAACCAATTTTTTTTCAAAAATTGTGGTTTCAAAGGGCCATAACTCTGCAGCAGATGGACTGAAAACACCAATATCGAACTTGACCTGTATTTTATTGTTACAAACAACATCTGAAAGTTTGATGTCGATCCGTCAAGGTGTTCGACTTTAAATGAACGGAAACCAATTTTTTTAGAAAAATTGTGTTTTCAAAGGGCCATAACTCTGCAGCAGATGGACTGAGAAACACCAATATGAAACTTGATCTGTATTTTATTGCTAAAAACAGCTTCTGAAAGTTTGATGTCGATCCGTCAAGGCGTTCGACTTTAAATGAACGGAAACCAATTTTTTTAGAAAAATTGTGTTTTCAAAGGGCCATATCTCTGCAGCAGATGGACTGAGAAACACCAATATCGAACTTGACCTGTATTTTAATGCTAAAAACAACTTCTGAAGGTTTGATGTCGATCCGTCAAGGCGTTCGACTTTAAATGAACAGAAACCAAATTATTTACAGACGGACAGACAGATGGACAGACAGACAGACTGATAACATAATACGACCGTTTTTTAAACGGGCGTATAAAAAGTGATTGGAGAGATTGGAGGAATTTTCAATTTGAAGGATAAAGGGTTAATATCTCAGGATCAAATTATCAGATTTACACCAAAAACTATACAGCGTGTCACATCAGTAACCTGAAGATATATAAAAAGTAACATGACAATTGGATTGATATTTTTTGAGTTATCTCATGCCAAAGGGATTGCAAAAATTCTCAATTTGAATGATAAAGGGTTAATATCTCAGGATCAAATTATCAGATCTACACCAAAAACTATACAGCTCGGCACATCAGTAACCTGAACACAAATATAAAGTAACATGACAATCTAAGCAATATTTTTCAAGTTATCGAATGCCAAAGAAATGGAAAATGGATATGGATGCCAGACGGACAGACAGACAAACGGACAGATGAAAGATGGACAAATGACGGAGGGCCACCCCGGATGCCGACATTATGTGTACCATACATGGTGTGGGTACACATAAACATTACTGCATAGCTTTCTCTTGAGTTACTTAAGTGAGCTACAAATGGTTGCATCAGTAAGCTAGCTGTTGATATAAACAATTTCAGTTATGCATCCTACTAGGGCTAGTTTAAAAGTCTAGCCAAGAAGAAGTTCCTCTTGTGAGATATATTTTATCAAGTTATTTTACATACACATAAGTAGATTAAATGATGTGTAATGCTGTATGCACTATTTTAAAATAGTTAAAATTTTATTATGAATGTGTTGAAAAGGTATACATTAGTAATGCTCACCTTATCAGTGTGTCCAATTAAAAACCTCTGATGCCCATTACTAACTTTCATGATTACAACTATAGCATGGCATGGATAAACTACAGTTGTGCCATCTTTACACCACAGTGCCTGAAATAAAATAAAAGACTAGACTGAAGCATGCCCTCCACCAGCACATAGACAAAGGAGATTGAAGAGCAAACTGTGATTTGTTACTCATACATGTGCTGTGTCTGTAAGACACTATGATGTCACAGTGAGTTCTACCACATCCTTTAATTTTGAATGTAGTTCAACATACCTACAACTGGACAGGGTTCATACAGCCTTGAGAAAAAAAAAATTCCAGGACTTTCAAGGACCTTTTCCAAGCATCTTCCAGGACCTTCCGATAACATAATGCTGACCCTAGTTCATCTTGTGTACCTGTTTATTACATAATATTTAACCGAAGAACGATTAAGGAAGCATGCTATTTTTTTATGAAAAAACACAGACTTTATGCACTGTCAATCTATGCAATTACACAAGTTATTAAAGCATATTTTTTTTATAAACAAGCTAGATTATTGACACTACATTTTTTTCAAGCACTATCCGGGACTTTACTACTGGTGATACGATTTTCAAGCACTTTCCAGGCCCTGGAATTACGATTTTTTAATTCAAACACTTTCAAGGACCCTGCTTGACTATATTTATGTAGAACTAGAGTGATGTCACGCATGCAGCCCGACTTTCCCAGGAATGGCAATGCTTAGACGCAAAATAGTCGGAGCCATTTTTTGTTAACAGTTTACCTAACAAATCTGCCATATCTGCACTCGTGATATACAAAAGTTGCTATTCAAATTTTATTTTTTCATTTCTCTACTTCAAAACATACCTCATGACCTATTAATGGAACAAACTTGATGAGCTTGTTCCAATAAGGACTAATAAGCCATGGTTAGAAGTAAAAAATGAAAAAATCTGATGTTTCAGAAAAATAATTTGTACTGTTGGCTTCAACTTGTGTAAGGTAAAGGATAAAAGATGCAGTACAAAAGCAATGTTGGGCTATATGAGTCAATTTTCTTTATTGCATGTAATAACTCCCAAACCTTCAAAATGCATTTTGGGAATAATTGCCTAAGTGACACGTGTGTGTGTGTGTGTGTGTGTGTGTGTGTGTGTGCGTGCGTGCGTGCGTGCATGCGTGCGTGCGTGCGTGCGTGCTTATGTGTGTGTTTGAGGTTAAAAAATCGCACTGGCACAGACATTTCCTACTGAAACATTTTTTTCTTTTAATATGCCGCCGAAAAATATTGTTTTCATTTACTGAACCCTGATGGGTTTCAAACATGACAAAAAATTACACAAACTTGATTTAAACTAAGTGATGAGCTTAGGAACTGGTTAAACTGACTGGCAATAATTGATGTTATTCATTGATGGGCTCTAATTTAGTTCTTACAAGGATGTTACGCAAGCTTTTGTTTTTCTTATAGGCGATGACAGGTCGAAGATTCAAAGGTTCATTTAATTTAGCATTGGTAAAATTGAATTCATCTTTTAACATTTTTGCTATTTCGATATTCATGTTGTACGTTAAAGTGAAAGGAATGATGGACCTCCTTTCGCATTCGCCCTCTGATATGTTCATACCAAATGACCAGAGGGTTTGAAGCGTATTGATCCAAAAAGCTTCACGTTTTTTTCTAAATTCATCCGTTTCTTCTAATGTGTCTTTAATTGGTGGTTGTTCAATTGGGTGGATTTCGAAATCGTCCAAAGAATGGCCAGGAAGGTTAAAATGTTGTGCTACTGGGGCATCAGCATTATGTTTTATATCCTGTTTGTGTCTAGTAGCACGTTCTCGGAAAGGATTTTGACTTTGACCAACATGCTGTTTCCGACATCGCTTACAAGTGATAAGGTAAATAATGTTAGGTGAATCACAATGGAGGGGGTTATGGATCTGATAATGATTTTTCGTTTGTTCGGAGGAAAATTCCTCTTTCTGATCAGGCATAAAAGTATGCAGTCTACAACGAGGCTTTTTGCAATTAAATACCGCACCACTACTATTTTGCAACGGTCTGTTGTGTTCAATCTTCAGTGGTTCGAAATCGGTAGTTTCAGCTGGACTTTCGAGCTTTTTCAGGGTTTGGGATTTCAGGCTACGCAGAAGGCGCAGCGAGTACCCTCTCGATCTGAGGGCGCCAAATAGAGTGGAACAAGCCTCATTGAAATTTACATTATCACTTGAATTGCGGTGGAAACGAATGAGTTGTGATTTGATGATACCTTTAAATGTATGTTGAGGATGAAATGATTTTGTGTGCAACAATTGATGTGAATCAGTTGGTTTAAAATACACTTTATAATCTAAATGACCGGACGCCTGAAAGTGCTTGCCTTTATACACGGTCACATCGAGAAAATCAACAGAATTTTCACTGATAATAGCTTTCAATTTAATATTTGGATCGTGATTGTTCAAAATTTCTAAAAATTCATCAAAATCTTCTTTTGAATGTTCCCAAATGATAAAAATGTCATCTAAATACCTGAGATATACGAGAGGATGCTTTGCACATTTGCTTAAGGCATTTTCCTCCCATTCCGCTACATAAATACTTGCAAAATTAGGACTGAATCTTTTACCCATAGGACAACCCATTATTTGTAGAGAATATCCTCCATTGAATTGAAAGTCATTACCTTTTAAGCTCAGCTCTAAAAGATCCAAAATTTGTTCATCCGGGCGTTTTGCATCCGGATATTTTTCAAATGCATTTTTAACTGATTTAACACCTTTATCAATATCAATGTTCGTATACATACTGTCGATATCCAAAGTAGCCAGAATTGCATTTTTCGATATTTTCAATTTCGAAATTTTTGACAGGAAATCCTGTGTATTTTTTAGATAGCTCGGATGTCTATTTGCTATAGGTTTCAGATGATAATCAATTAATTCCGAGATCGCATAAGATTCCGAATTACAATCTGATACAATTGGCCTCCCGGGTGGAGTTAAGTCATCCGTCCATGAAGAACGGTCCTTGTGGATCTTTGGTAGGATATAAAATTGTCTTGTTTGAGCACTGAGCTTAGCTGTTAAATATTTCAATTGTTTTTTTGGTAGTGTGTGTGTGTGTGTGTGTGTGTGTGTGTGTGTGTGTGTGTGTGTGTGTGTGTGTGTGTGTGTGTGTGTGTGTGTGTGTAACCTATATTCAAACCTGGCCTGTATTACTAGCTGGAAAATACACATATCAACTTGGGTTGAAATCAAATAATCCAAACTGGAGTTATCAGTTGGAAACCAATTGTTCACAGACAGATGGATGGATGAAAGTCATGACAATAGCACTGACTATAAACAGTCAGGCTAAAAATGCATTTTGTACCAAAGAAAAAATATTGCATGAATGGCCCTGGGTGAGGAGGAGGTGGGGTGGGGGAGAGTGGGGGTGTGTCAGGGGGAGTCCATTTTTTTTTCCATGTGGTCAGTCTAAATGCTTCAGAATGCATTTTGAGCAGAGAAAAAAAAATACCTAACTGGCACCATGGGGGTGGGAGTGGGGGTGAGGTGGGGTGGGCTCTGGGGTGGGGGATGGGGGGTGTTTGTCTGGGTTTTTAACCACAAACTTTAACCAAAACTGTAAAAAAGCATTTGTGACAAAAGAAAAAAAAGGTGCCTAATTGCCTCCCCCCCAGGGGGTGGGGGGTTAGATGAGTTTAAAAAAAGGATCTGCATGTAGTGACTGTAAATAGTTCAAAATGCATATTCGAGGAAAGAAAAAAAAAAGCCTAATTGGGGGGGAGGGGGTGGGGGGTGGGAGGGGTGATAATTTCTGTCTGGATTTTCAACCACAAACTTTAATCAAAACTGTAAAAAAGCATTTTTGACAAAAGGAAAAACAATGGTTCTGCATGTAGTGACTGTAAATAGTTCAAAATGCATATTGGGGGAAATAAAAAAAAAAATGCCTAATTTGGGGTAGGGTGGGGGGCGGTGGTGTTTGTCTGGGTTTTTAACCAAAACTGTAAACCAGCATTTTTGATGAAAGAAAAAAAAAGTGCCTAATTAGCCCCCGGGGTGGGGTGGGGTGGGGTGGGGTGGGTGGTGGGAGGAGAGGAGAGGGGGAGATGGGGGGGGGGGGGTATGTAAGTTTAAAAAAAGGTCCCACATGTAGTGAATGTAAATAGTTCAAAATGCATATTGGAGAAAAAAGGGAAAAAAAGCAGGGGGGGGGGGGGTGGGGGAGGTGGGGAGGTAGGGGGTGGTGGTGTTTGTCTGGGTTTTTAACCACAAACTTGGAGTCATCCTACCAAGCTACAATGAAATCCCTTTATAATTTTGGCCTGTGGAATATTCTAAAGGTTTTCAGGCTTTGGGCCTCTGTTGCCATCACAGTTGTCCAAAAGGGGACGTTCTCATCTAGACATTATATGAAGTCAACCTATCAAGTTACAATGAAATCCCTCCATAATATGACCAAAAGACTGTGCTAAAGGTTTTCGGGCTTTGGGCCCCTGTTGCCGTCACAGTTGCCCAAAAGAGGATGTTCTCATCTAGACATTATATGAAGTCAACCTATCAATTTACAATGAAATCCCTTCATAAATATGACGTGTAGACTGTGCTAAAGGTTTTCGGGCTTCGGGCAGCCACCATGGTTGAATAATCGCAACCAAAAGGGGACATTCTCATCTGGGCATCATGTGGATTGATCATACAAAGTTACAATGAAATCCCTTCATAAATATGACCTGTGGACTGTGCTGAAGGGTTTCGGGCTTTGGGCACCTGTAGCTGTCACAGTTGCCCAATCACGTCCAAAAGGGGACTTTCTCATGTAGAAATTATATGAAGTCAACCTATCAAGTTACAATGCAATCCCTCCATAAATATGACCTGTAGACTGTGCTAAAGGTTTTCGGGTTTTGGGCTCGGGCAGTCGTCACGGTTGATAGATCACGCCCAAATGGGGAAATTCTCATGTAGACATCATACGGAGTCATCATATCAAGTTACAATGAAATCCGTCCATATTAAACATGACCTGCAGACTGTGCTAAAAGTTTTTGGGTTTCGGGCTTAGGCAGCCATCACGGTTGACAAATCATACCCAAACGGAGACGTTCTCATCTAGGCATTATACAGAGGCATTCTATGAAGTTGCAATGAAATCCCTTCATAAATACGACCTGTAGACTGTACTAATGGTTTTCGGGTTTTGGGCTCGGGCAGCCATATCAGTTGACCGATCACGACCAAAAGGGGACGTTCTCATGTTGACATGACCTAAAACCTGCATATGAAATTTTGTGACGATCAGACAAGAACTACTGGGTATAGCCTGTACTTGAAGGTTGAATAAAAAACCCTTAACCACAAACTTTAACCAAAACTCCAAATGTCATCTAAACAGGAGAAGAAAAAAAAAAAAACCCCACTTGAACCTTCAGTAAAAAAAAACTTTAACCACAAACTTTAACCAAAACTCTAAAAGTTAACAGACGGACAGATGGACGGCCGGACGGACAAAAGTCATTACTATAGCCCTCACTGTAAACAGTCGGGCTAAAAATATCTAAGTCCGGTAAATGATGAATTCACTGGAACAAAACTTTGGCTTTACAACATATTGAAATAAAAAACAACTATTCACTGATTATATTAGCAAAAATATCTGTACACATCCTTCAAAATTAAAAAAAAAGTTTTAGCTTAAAACCTGAACTCTTGACAATATGCACAACTTTGGCATATATATGCGTTCCATTGGTATATGTACAAATACCCTGTGAAATAAAACAAGAGGCCCCATGGGACCTGATGCACTCACCTGACAATAGTTGTATACAGAAGAATTTAATTAGCATCTATGGCTTGTTAACACAACAGAGGAATGAAGTTAATTATTTATAACTCTGTTGTCCATGCCAGATGATTAGCTTAACTTGACAAAGTCAAGATAAGCTATTGCTATCACACGTGCGGAAGTCTGTTAGTCTGTTCACATTTTCCTTTAGCACAGGCTACACCCCCGTAGTTCTTGTCTGATTGTCACAAAATTTCATATGCAGGTTTGGGGTCATGTCTAGAAAAGAACGTCCCCTTTTGGTCATGATCAGTGAACCGTATGGCTGCCCGAGCCCAAAACCCGAAAACCATTAGCACAGTCTACAGGTCGTATTTATGAAGGGATTTAATTGTAATTTGGTAGGATGCCTCTGTATAATGCCAAGATGAGAACATCCCCTTTTGGTCATGATCTGTCAACCGTTATGGCTGCCCAAGCCTGAAACCCAAAACTTTTAGCACAGTCTGCAGGTCATTTTTAATATGGAAGGATTTCATTGTAACTTGGTAGGATGACTCCGTATGATGTCTAGATAAGAACTTTCCCATTTGGTCGCAACCTGTCAACCGTGGCGACTACCCGAAAACCTTTATCACAGTCTACAGGTCATAGTTATTGAGGGATTTCAATGTAACTTGGTAGGTTGACTTCATATAATGTCTAGATGAGAATGTCCCCTTTTGGACATGATTGGGAAACTGTGACGGCTACAGGGGCCCGAAGCCCGAAAACCTTTAGCACAGTCTACAGGTCATATTTATGAAGGAATTTCATTGTAAATTGGTAGGATGACTCCAAATAATGTCTAGATGAGAATGTCCCCTTTTGATAGTGATCATTCAGCCTTTATGGCTGCCTGAGCCCAAAACCTTTAGCATAGGCTATAGGTCGTATTTATGGAAGGATGTCATGTAACTTGTTAGGTTGACTCCATATAATGCCTAGATGATGACATCCACTTTTGGTCATGATTGTTTAAGTGTGACAGCTACAGGTGCCCGAAGCCCGAAAACCATGAGCACAGTCTACAGGTCATATTTATGAAGGGATTTCATTGTAACTTTGTAGGATCACTCCAGATGATGCCCAGATGAGAATGTCCCCTTTTGGTTGCACTCATTCAACCATGATGGCTGCCCCAGCCCAAAAACCTTTAGCAGTCTACAGGTCATATTTATGAAGGGATTTCATAGTAACCTGGTAGGTTGACTTCATATAATGTCTGGATGAGAACGTCCCATTTTGGAGACGATTGGGCAACTGTGATGGCTACAGGGGCCCGAAGCCCAAAAACCTTTAGCACAGTGTGCAGGTCATATTTATGAAGGGATTTCATTGTAACTTGGTAGGATGACTCCAAATAATGACTAGATGAGAACGTCCTCTTTTGGTCGCGATCATTCAGCCTTGATGACAGCCCGAGCCCAAAATCATTTAGCATAGTCTGCAGGTTGTATTTATGGAAGAATTTCATTGTAACTTGTTAGGTTGACTCCATATAATGCCTAGATGATGACATCCCCTTTTGGTCATGATTGGTCAACTGTGACGGCTACAGGGGCCCGAAGCCCGAATACCTTAAGCACAGTCTTCAGGTCATATTTATGAAGGGATTTCATTGTAACTTCGTAGGATCAGAGATCCAAATTATGCCCAGATGAGACTGTCCCCTTTTGGTCGTGATCATTCAACCATGATGGCTGCCCGAGCCCGAAAACCTTTAGCACAGTTTATAGGTCATATTTATGAAAGGATTTCATTGTAACCTGGTAGCTTGACTTTATATAATGTCTAGATGAGAACAAGTGGCAATCGGTCTACCGTCACGGCTACATAGGCCTGAAGCCCGAAGACCTTTAGCACAGTTTACAGGCCATATTTATGAAGGGATTTCAATGTAACTTGATAGGATGACTCGTTTTGGAATAATTTTACTGTAGCTTGGTAACTTTCGTTGACATATGTTAACTGTGAGGGCCACATACATTAACTGTGAGGTCATATACTACTCAAAGCTTGCTGAGCACCATGCATTCGACATATCATTGTGCAATTTTGTGGTGACACATTTGCAATATTTTTGGTGGATATGATTGAGGAATGTATTGAGATGGTCCCCAGTGTTTACATTAGCTCTCTTGACAGGCAGACTTTTCATGACAGTCATGGAAACATGTACCCCTTGATTTCCATGATGTTTTCGTGTACTGCCTACATGTACATGAGATGTGTAGGGTATTCAGTCTTCATTTCAACACAAACCCTTGTGATTTAATGATTGAATATGGCGATTGCAAATGTAAGAAGACATTTGTCTGAAGCAGAAATGTGGCGGACTGTAGGGATGGTGGAAAAAGGGGCTACCTATCATCAGGTTCGTGAAGCCCTTGGTATGCACCAATACAGTGATCACCAGAACCTGGGCAAGATTTTCAGCAGTATGGCACACTAGTAAGACGGCATGGTGGTGGTAGAGACAGGGTAACATCTGCAGCTGAAGACCGGTGTTTGATCATTCAGGCCTGTAGGAACCGCTTTGCCACAGCAACCCAGCTTCGCAGCGACCTTCAGAATGTATCTGGGGTAAATGTTTCGACGCAGACTACCCGGGCAAGGTTGCACGAAGGTGGTCTCGAGCAAGAAGACCATGTATTCGCATTCATCTGTTCCAGAACCACAGCAGGGCATGATATGAATGGGCCATGGACCACGTTGGATGGACCAGAGAAGGTTGGCGAACTGTTCTTTTTACAGATGAGACAAGGTACTGCCTAGATCACACAGATAGGCGTTCTAGGGTATGGAGAAAACCAGGAGAGCGATTCCATGCTGCCAACATTGCTGAGCATGACCGCTATGGTGGAGGGTCAATCATGGTCTGGGGCGGCATCAGCAGGGATGGATGTACAGAGCTCTGTGTCCTTGAACGTGATAGATTCATTCTGATGGACGATAATGCCCGTCCTCATGTTGCCAATACTGTCAGGGAGTACAGACAGGGGGAGGGGACTGAGCGTATGGACTGGCCAGCAAGATCCCCTGACCTCAATCCAATCGAGCATGTCTGGAATGAGTTGCAGCTTGCAATTTCAGCCCATCAAGTCCAGCCAAGAAATGTCCAGGAGCAGGACACGAAATTTCACAAATTTAGCTAACCTATATTTCGTTCACCCCATTCTAACATGGTTAACCTATTGTTCGTTCGCCCGAAATTTTGTGGTTAACCTTTTGGTTAACCTAAAATTTAAAACACTATCGTGCGCAGAAATGTCAATGAAAAGCAGTGTCGAATCCAGGCATTGTCGGTGGACAACTGCAGGTCCTGTTTTGGACATAAATGTAACTTATTCATGAAAAAACTATCCCATTTTAATGAATTGATCAATCTTCTCTAAAGATTCTTGTGTTTTGAGGGGGACATGACAATGTTTGAACCCCAAACAAACCCATTGCCAGAGCCAGGTGCAATACTGGCAATGCAACTTGAACTTTTCAAAACATTGCAGGATCTGTTTCATAGAACTCATTAACAAATAAATTTCTATACTGTCGTGGGTACGAACGGAACAGAAAATTAGAACAACTAAAATGTGTGTTCAATAAAAACATTAATCACTCGAATATATTCAATATATATTACATATTATATATAATTTGTTATGGTTTATATACCAACTTTATCAGTTCGGCGTAAAAAAAAGTAAGAGTCAAAAGTTTGCTGAAAACTGCAAATTAGTTTTCTAAAAATACATGAGAAATGGCAAGAAGCAAATAATCTCCCCTTACAGTTAACATCCAGCTGAAAAAATCTACCAGTTTCGGAATGACATCTTTGAAAGCTGTTAGGGAAGATTGCTTCCAAAGAATAAATTCAGAAATTGGAGGATCCAATTGCCAATGAACACACAGTCACGTCAAATATGGAAATATGTAATTTTTCTCTTAATTCATTTCATTTCACGGCAATAAAGTATTAAACTTCATTTCTTTCAGTTCCTTATATTATTTGTTTTAAATACACAATGTCGGTTTGAACATCAATTTTTTATATCAAATAATTTTATATAAAAAATTGATGTTCAAACCGACATTGTGTATTTAAAACAAATAATATAAGGAACTGAAAGAAATGAACGAGATTTATTGCTGTTCGGTGTTGTTCGTTAAATTTAATTTAACGAACAACACCGAACAGCAACAAAATCTCGGCATAAAAAAAAAAAATGAAGTTTATTTCTCGTGAGGACTCAGTCACTCAACCTGCCTCACTCAGGACTCTCATAATTCTGGGGGTGAGTTGGGTGGGGGGGGGGGGGGGGGGGGGGCGGTTAAAATACATATATTTATATAGCAGGAGTATTTGGTAATTGAGGGAAATCACGTCGATTTTGATGAACGCCACAAAGAGGTGACAGCCCCTCTACCCCAAAGCTATCCTCTGAGAATAGCTTGGGGGAAGGGGCGGAGGGTGGGGGTGGGGAGGGGGGCTGTCACTAAAATCTCTTTTCCTTCATTATGCACAAACTGGGCAATTTAAAAACCTCAGGCTTAAACTGCTTTGGGCAACAATTATTCCTAAAGCCATAGGCGGATCTGGGGGGAGGGGGGGGGGGCGGGGTGCAGCCCCCCCTCCCCAATGGGTCAGACAGAAACCTTGCGAGATGATACTAAACTCACATATATAAGTGTTTTGCGGCTCAGATGTTGCTTCACATCAAGTTGGCGCCCACTTTGGCAAATTCCTGGATCCGCCCCCGAAAGCAGCAAGCTTTAAAGCTCCGGGCACCACCTCGCAAACACCCCTGTCGAAAAAAGAAGTTCTTTTCTCGTCGGGGGTATTTGCAAGGGAGTTTGGCGGTGCCCAAAGCTTTAATTGTACCTCAAAATGAGCTGATCGAGGAAAGGGCATGGGGTATGGGGGTGGGGGGGGGGGGGGGTGCTAGCACAAGAATGAATATCCCAAGACGTTTTCCACCAGAAATAATGGTGTTAATAAGTACTGCAACCACTAGAATTTACACACCTGCATATAATTTCTGTGTCATAATGAGGGAGCCTGGTTCTGTGATTTATTTAGACAGACACTGTAGAAAGGAGGCAAACAAATTACACATCAGCATGTAACGGTGTACGTTAAAAATGAAGTTCTATGAAGTTAAATAAGTGTATATTAAAATGCAAACAAAACATTTATTAGAAATGTTGAACTGAAATGTTTCCCCCCTGGGGAACTCAAAGCTGAAACAAGTTACAACAGTTATTACACATGTCACATTAATTTCGCTCAATGTGGATATATCGGAGATACGGCATCTACGTAAAGCAGTTAGCACTGGCGATCACACTCAGTGACCATGGGCTTATCTGTATCACCGTGGTTTTTTGGCTTGCAAGAACTATCATCAGTTTCCATCAGTTCGTTGTCTGATCCGGATTCACTACAGCCAGCATCGCTATCACATGAACACAGAATGCCAGTGTCACTTTCTGACTCGTAATCAGAAATCTGACACCCTCCAGAAATAGCATCATCACAGAGCAGCTCATTTTGTGGTACAGTAAAAGGGGTTGGAAGTATTCCTTCAGCAGCTACAGTTGCATTGTCAATACCAGTACCTCGAGTTTTTGAGGATGACACCGTCTTGGTTGTGGTTGTAGTATATCTGGTTTTTGACATGTATTTGTCCACTGCTTTTGACACAAGAGAATGTACGTAATCACTATCAAGTTTCTCTAACACTGGTAGGTTTATTCTGAGGAACAAAAGTTCATCTAATGTTGTTTTCTTCAAAGAGGTTCTTTTTACATTAAAAACCCTCCGACATGTACTGAATCCCCTTTCTACTGTTGACGAGGACCAAGGTACACACAGACATAACTCAATTAAGAGCAGAAAGTGGGGAAATTTTCCTGAATAGAATGAGAATATTTTGTCCCAAAACTGCAGTTTGTTCGTGACTTTCTTGAACTTTGTGCGAGTTAAGTCTTTCAACTCACGATATTCCCGTATAGCAAAATCCAGAGAGTATTTATGGAAGCCAAGAGGGTCTTCAAAATATTTGGAAAGTATTTTGATATCCTCAATTCCATAGCTACTGCTCGAAAAGTCCCAAAGGGTGTGGTCACAAATGCGCATGTCATCGTACAATTTAAAATTTGCATTATCACTGCCGCCGGTTTCGGGTTCAATGAACTGGGGAAAACGATTGTCAAGCTGCTGTGACACCTGTGGCAATAAGACCTCCTTGATTTTCTTTACTGCATTTTGGCCCTGTTTAACATTTCTTATTTTCCAATCTGCTCCATGCACATTTGTGTATTTGGCCAGTTTCTTCTGTTGTTTCTCTGTTAATTGGTGTTTCTCACAAAACGCCATAGAAGCCGGTAGATTTGTCCCCTCAGCTGTCAGTACCACATTGTCCCTCTCAATTTTCACAGGATATGGCAAATCAGATTCTTCACTCGCCAATTTATTTATGTTTTCCTTTGCAGAAGTGATAGCATCCTTAACAACTGTTATAAGTGCCGATGAATTTTGCATTGTATATGCAATGTGACAGGTTTCCTTGAGAAGTTGCCTGTAAAAGTTTAGGGAGGCAAGATAAGTGTATGTGTTGAATTTGTTCAAGTAACCTTTGAGCTTTGCGGCTGTTTCGGGTTTGCAGGCTCCACTTACTTCGATCATATTTTCACAGTAGAGACACAGGGGAAGATAGTTTATAAGCATTGCTTTGCACGCTCTGTACTTGTGGTTCTGAAAACGAGTTCCATGCGCTTTCGGAATTTCGACAAATGTTACGCCAAGAGTAATTGCAATATTTTTGAAAATTTGTTTGGCTTTCCCACTTTTACGAAAATGGTAGAACATATTCATCATAAGTTCATCAACGTCCGAAAACTCAGGGCTTGACTGAAGAGCGTCCTTCATTGCCAATTCCAGTTTATGATTTGAACAATGCAGTGTAAGAAGCCATTTACGGTTATCATTCTTCATTTGGGTGCATGCACCAGTTTTGGAGCCCATGTTAACGCTTGCGCCATCTGTACAAACAGCGATCATGAGTTTAGAGAACCTGTCAGGTAACATTTCAAATACACCCAGGAAGGCCCCCTCAAAAGACTCACGAATTGCGTTGGCATCACTACTAGAAACCTCATGACAGGTGAGCATCAGTTCCACAGGCGTCCCATTCACAACAATTTTACTGTAAATAAGTTCCTTTTCCGCGCCAGTTTTGTGTGCCTGTAATCCGTCCTTGAGGCCCGAAAAGAAGTTAGCCCTTGCAAGCATGTTTTTAACGTCGTCGTGCATACAATCATAGAGAGTTTTGATGAATTCTCTACAAGCCTTTTCATTTTCCTTACCCGACAAATGAAGGAATTTGACCCCATTACTTCTCTGCAAGTTCACAAGATTCGGAAAATCTCTGAAGCTCTTCTCATTTCTGACTAAATACAATGCCGTTCTCATCAAATTACTGTAGGCTTCCTTTGTATTTACACCTATGAACAGATTTATCCTAGGCTGGGCTGGTTCACAGACCGGATCTGCTGATGATACGGCCACTTGGTCATTGTTGTCCACATGCAGTTCATCAGGTGTTTTTCTGAATTTATCCTTGGCCCATGAGTGTAGCCCGTCTGCTTTGATGTGGCGGAGAATGTTTGTTTTGTGAATATAGCTTATCCCATCAGCGTAGCTTTGGATTGATGCCATCGGTGCACCCCTCAGCTGGCGTCTGGCAGCTTCTCGTTTTATCTCTATAAAATGCTCGGCACAAACTCGACATTGCAAGCGTTCAATATAACCTTCTGCATTGACATTCATTACCTCGAAATCGTCCCGAAATGGCCATTTTTTAAATGTTTTAACCGTGACTGACTCTTTGTTTGCGTGCGACATTTTGGTGGAAATGATCAAAACTGAAGACTTGTGGTGTTCCGATGACGTAATTATCGGAGATATCAGTTGCTAAAAACAACGCAAAAGAAAGGGAGTTATGTCCAATTAATTGATGAGATGAAATTTCTTGAGCGGAAAAATTCAAACCTGAGTGTTTGGAGCGTTCACCCCGGATGTTTTTCGTTAACCTATTTATCGTTCGCCCGATTATGAGTTTGGGCGACCTCTGGGCGAACGAAACGATCGTTCGCCCCAAATTTCGTGCCCTGCAGGAGCTTGGAGCCATGCTGGTCCAAAAATGGAACATCCCACTAAGGACCACCAGGAACCTGATTGGAAGCATGAGAAGGCGTTGTCAAGCTGTAATTAACAGTAATGGGTCTCATACTCGATACTGAACCCATACCAGTTCGCTCCATCAACTTTTTGGCAAATTTGAAAAATTTCCTCTTTTACCAATAATATCCATTTTCCATGGTTAACATATTCAAAAGCTAAAAACTAATGTCAAACACAAACAAAATCTTAATTTCTGTACCTAAATCATTAAAGATATAATTAAATAAAAAATATATACACTTTTCATTACAATATTTCAACTAAAATGTAAAACAGGTAGTTGGATATACCTGTATACACCTCATATTATTTTTATTAAAAACATAGCATACAGGGAACAGAAATTAACATATTCCCAATTATCACAATTCTTGTCTTATTTCATAATCCTTTCATAAACATTGAACATTATCCTTTTCATCAAACACAACACACAGGCAACAGGCCCCAGGTAGCCTGACATGGTAGCCTAAATATCAACCCAGAGAACTGATTTCAACAAGTTGCATCTGTTCCTCCTAAGAAAAGCTTATACCAAATATCCAAAGATTCTGACCAGTGGATCTAAAAAAAAAGGATTTTTAAAGAATATTCCTCATATTGAACTAAGTTATAATTTGGGCTCCCACAGGGAGCCCATATATGAACCCAGGGACTTGGCTTTAACAAACTAGAATCTCACCCCCCTAAGGATGCTGCACACCAAATATCAAAACATTCCGACTGCTGGATTTGAACAAGAAGATTTTTTTAGAAAATTCTTCATTTCGAACTAAGTCACAATTCAAACTCCCACAGTGAGCCCAAATATGGACCTAGGGACATGGCTTGAACAAACTTGAATTTCACCCCCCTAAGGTTGCTGCATGCCAAATATCAAAACATTCCGAGTGCTGAATCTGAAGAAGATTTTTAAAGAAAAATTCCTTATATTGACGAAGTTTTAATTCCCACAGGGAGCCCAAATAGGCACCCAGGGACTTGGCTTTAACAAACTTGAATCCCCCCCCCCCCCCCCCCACCTAAGGATGCTACACACCACATATCAAAACATTCTGACAACTGGATCTGAAGAAGATTTTTAAAGAAAATTCCTCATTTTGAACTAAGTTACAATTCAAGCTCCCACAGGGAGCCCATATATGGACCTAGCGACATGGCTTGAATAAACTTGAATCTCACCCCCCTAAGGATGCTGCATACCAAATATCAAACTAAGTTGTCATTCAGGCTCCCATAGTGAGCCCAAATATGAACCAAGGGACTTGGCTTGAACAAACTTGAATCTCACCCCTCTAAGGTTGCTGCATGCCAAATATAAAACATTCCGACTGCTGAATCTGAAGAAGATTTTTAAAGAAAAATTCCTCATATTGACTAAGTTATAATTCCCACAGGAAGCCCAAATAGGGACCCAGGGATTTGGCTTTAACAAACTTGAACCTCCCCCCCCCCCCCCCACCCCGCCACCTAAGGATGCTACACACCACATATCAAAACATTCCGACAGCTGGATCTGAAGAAGATTTTTAAAGAAAATCCCTCATTTTGAACTAAGTTACAATTCAAGCTCCCACAGAGAGCCCATATATATATGGACCTAGCGGCATGGCTTGAACAAACTTGAATCTCACCCCCCTAAGGATGCTGTATACCCCCCCCAAAGCATGCTGCATACCCAATTCAAAAGATTCTGCCTGCTGGATCTTGAGAAGAAGATTTTCAAAGAAATTTGCCTGAAATGCACTAAGTTCAAATTCGAGCTTCTATAGTGAGCCCAAATATGAATCCAGGGGGCCGATTTGAACAAACTTGAATCAGATCCACCCTACAATGTTGTATACCAAATATCAAAAGATTCTGCCTGCTGGATCTGGAGAAGAAGATTTTTTAATGTTTTTCCCATTGCCTACAGTGTTAAAAAGTGCTGACTCAGCACTTTTTCAAAGTCCCGAAACTGTACCCTATGATAAAACCAATGGCAATTTTTTTTTTGACCAATCCTTTCTGTTGGTCCTAAGGAAGCGTCACATCAAATAAAAATTCTCAGTGCCGTACAGTTTTGGAGATATGGGCGTTTTAATTTTTTTCTATTTTGAGCTCCGGCAGTTCCCATGGGGCTACGGGGAAAAAAAGAATTCGGCATAAATTAGGTACTTATGATCCAATAAGCCCTCACATAAAATTTGGTTCAAATTAGCCTCTCGGTTCGGAAAATAGAAATTTCGGGCAGGGCCAAAAATTTTGCCCCTCCCATAACGACGCCAAATATAGCCCATCAAACTTTGCTTGAACAAATCTGAGTCTACACCTTAAAAGGAAGCTGCATACCATATATCAAGTCTCTGCTACTGCTGGTTCATGAGAAGAAGATTTTTAAAGATTTTGGTGCGCGTTGGGGGCATGGCACCACCCAGGAGGAGGGGCAACTTCATTTGACCAAATCTGAATTGGCTAATGATAAACATTTACCCAACATTTGAATAAAATTGGGCTAGTGGTTTTGAAGGAGAAGTCGATAAAGTAAAGTTAATGCCGGACGACGACCGACGACGGACAGAATGTGATCAGTAAAACTCCCACTAAGCTTCGCTCAGGTGAGATAACAAGTTAAACTACAGTGTCATTGACACTTTCATTCTTTAAATCCTAGGCCCTCCAGCCTTTTTACGATTCAGCTAGCCTGGTCCATTGGTTGTCGTATAAAAATATGATAAATTTTAAGTAATTTGTCTATTTTTTATACTTACCAATGGTCCAGAAAAGTATGGCCCTTCCATTAGTGGGCACTCATATTTCCCCCGTTTATAACATTTAACAGGCAGTCTGTAGAAAGAATGATGGTTGGAGCCAGTTTCGGTACCTTCCCGGATATTGCGCATGTGCAGATCTAAAAAGTATTGATGACCACCTAGAACTTGATTTTTTCGGTTTTGCATGCAAATTTTGGGGATTGGGGGGCAAAATTTGTGTTTGGCCATGGATTAATTTGAGTTAGCACAAGCTAGGCTGGGCCGTTGGTATATATAAAAAATAAACAAATTTCTTAAAATTTATCATTTTCTAATTTGAACCAAATATGGTGTGTGGTATTATTGAGACATTAGTACTTGATTCATACAAAAATTTTTTCCTGTGTCCCCATGGGAACACTAAGAGCTCAAAATAGAAATATTTTCCAATGCCCATAATTCCCAAACCACAAGGAACAGAGAACTGTTATTCGGTACAAAGCATTCTTAGGACCTGTAGGGTGAAATGTTAAAAAATTGCCATTGGTTGTGTCAAGGTGTTCTGTGTGGAGGTGGGAGGGGGGGGGGGGGTGACATCAAAAAAATGCTGAGTCAGCTAACTTGCAAAATTTTTTTAAAAACTTTCCCCAGCGGCACTGATCAGAATCTTTTGCTTTTTGGTATACAGCATCCCTATGGGGGTTAGATACAACGTTGTTAAAATGAAGCCCTTTGTTCGTATTTGGGCTAAATACAGGAGTCTGAATTTTTAACTTAGGGCAATACTGGGAATAATCTTTTAACATCTTTTTCAGAACCACCAGTCAGAATATTTTAATATTTGATTTACACCATTGTTATGAGGGTCAGATTCAAGATTGTTCAAATCAAGTCCCTCGGTTAATTTTTGGGCTTCCTATGAAGGGATGATCTTTAAAATTAAATCCTTCCAAAAATATGACCTATAGACTATGCTAAAGGTTTTGGGCTTGGGCAGCCATCAAGGCTGAATGATTATGACCAAAAGGGGTCAAACTCATCTAAACATTATTTGGAGTCATCCCACCAAGTTACAACGAAATCCCTTCATAAATATGACCTCTAGACAGTGCTAAAGGTTTTCTGGCTTCATGTCCAAAGGGGGACGTTCTCATCTCAACATTATATGAAGTCAACCTACCAAGTTACAATGAAATACCTTCATAAATATGACCTGTAGACTGTGCTAAAGTTTTTTGGGCTTTGGGCGCGGGCAGCCATCATGGTTGAATGATCGCAAACAAAAGGGGACATTCTCATCTGGGCATCATCTGGAGTGATCCTACGAAGTGACAATGAAATCCCTTCATAAATATGACCTGTAGACTGTGCTAAAGCTTTTCGGGCACCTGTAGCCGTCACAGTTGACCAATCACGACCAAAAGGGGAGTCAACCTAACCAGTTACTATGAAATCCTTCCATAAATATGACCTATAGACCATGCAAAGGTTTTTGGGCTCGGGCAGCCATCAAGGCTGAATGATCGCGATCAAAATGAGATGTTCTCATCTAGACATTATTTGCAGTCATCCTACCAGGTTACAACGAAATCCCTTCATAAATATGACCTTTAGACTGTGCTAAAGGTTTTTGGGCTTCGGGCTCCTGTAGGTGTCACAGTTGCCCAATCATGTCCAAAAAGGGAAGTTCTCATCTAGACATTATATGAAGTTAATCTACCAAGTTACTATGAAATCCCTCGATAAATATGACCTGTAGACTGTGCTAAAGGTTTTCGGGCTTCAGGCTCGGGCAGCCATCATGGCTGAATGATCGCAACCAAAAGGGAAATTCTCATCTGGGCATCATCTGGAGTGATCCTACGAAGTTACAATGAAATCCCTTCATAAATATGACCTGTAGACTGTGCTAAAGGTTTTCGGGATTCGGGCCCCTGTAGCCGTCACAGTTGCCCAAGCATGTCCAAAAGGGGACGTTCTCATCTAGACATTACATGAAGTCAACCTATCAAGTTACAATGAAATCCCTCAATAAATATGACCTGCAGACTGTGCTAAAGGTTTTCGGGTTTTGGGCTCGGACAGTCGTCACGGCTGACAGATCGCGACCAAATGGGGAAGTTCTCATCTAGACATCATACAGAGTCATCCTACCAAGTTACAATGAAATCCCTCCATATTAAATATGACCTGCAGACTGTGCTAAAAGTTTTTGGGTTTCAGGCTTGGGCAGTCATCACGCTTGACAGATCATGACCAAAAGGGGATGTTCTCATCTAGGCATTATACACAGGCATCCTACCAAGTTACAATGAAATCCCTTCATAAATACAACCTGTAGACTGTGCTAATGGTTTTGGGGTTTGGAGCTCGGGCAGCCATACCGATTGACTGATCGCAACCAAAAGGGAAATTCTCATCTGGGCATCATCTGGAGTGATCCTATGAAGTTACAATGAAATCCCTTCATAAATATGTCCTGTAGACTGTGCTAAAGGTTTTCGGGCTTTCGACATGACCCCAAACCTGCATATGAAATTTCGTGACAATCAGGCAAGAACTATGGGGTGTAGCCTGTGCTAAAGGAAAATGTGAACAGATTCACAGACTTCCGCACGCGTGATGGCAATAGCTTATCTTGACTTTTAAGCTAAAAATTCAATCTCTCAATTACTTCAGTAAAGAATAGCTCCCACAGGAGAATAGAAGATAGGAATTATATATGTCTCTCTTTTACGAGAAAAGAGAAAGACATTACACCAACAATGTAATTAAGTACAACATAATATACTACTCAAAGTTTGCTAAGCACCACATATTAGACACATCATTGTGAAATTTTCTTGTGACACATTTGCGATATTTTTGGTGGATATGATTGAGGAATGTATTCAGATGGTCCCCAGTTTTTATATTAGCTCTCTTGACAGGCAGACTTTTCTTGACAAGGGGTACATGCTTTCCATGATGTTTTCATGTACTGTCTACATATACATGAGATGTGTAGGGTATTCAGTCTTCATTTCAACACAAACCCTTGAGATTTAATGATTGAATATGGTGACTGCAAATCTAAGAAGACATTTGTCTGAAGCAGAAATGTGGTGGGCTGTAGGGATGGTGGAACAAGGGACTACCCATCGTCAGGTTGGTGAAGCCCTTGGTGTTCACCAAATGGTGATCACCAGAAACCGGGCAAGATTTCAGCAGTGTGGCACACCAGTCAGACAACACGGTAGTGGAAGAGGCAGGGCAACATCTGCAGCTGAAAACTAGTTTTTGATCATTCAGGCCTGTAGGAACCGCTTTGACACAGTAACCGGAAAACTGCTTTTTTATCATTCAGGCCTGCAGGAACTGCTTTGACACAGTAACCCAGCTTCGCAGTGACCTTCAGAATGCATCCGGGGTAAATGTTTCGACGCAGACTATCCGGGCAAGGTTGCACGAAGGTGGTCTCTGATTGAGAAGGCCATGTATTCGCATTCAGCTGTCCCAGAACCACCGCCAGGCACGATATGAATGGGCCATGGATCACTTTGGATGGACCAGAGAAGATTGACGACCTGTCCTTTTTACAGATGAGTCAAGGTACTGCCTGGACAACACAGGTAGGCATTCTAGAGTATGGAGAGGACTAGGAGAGCGATTCCCTGCAGCCAACATTGCTGAGCATACCACTATGGTGGAGGGTCAATAATGGTCTGTGGCAGCATCAGCTGGGATGGTCATACAGAGGTCTGTTTCCTTGACTGTAGCACATTGACTGCACAGCAGTATATTGGTGAGATCCTGGATGTCCACGTCAGATTGCATGCAGGTGCAGTGGGTGATAGATTCTTTCTGATGGATGATAATGTCCATCCTCATGTTGCCCATCCTGTCTGGGAGTACCGACACAGGGAGGGGATTGAGCGTATGGACTGGCCAGCAAGATCCCCTGACCTCAATCCAATCAAGCATGTCTGGAATGAGTTGCAGCTCACAATTTCAGTCCGTCCAGTCCAACCAAGAAGTGTCCAGGAGCTTGGTGGCATGGATGGCCCAAGAATGGAACAACATCCCACAAAGGACCATCTGGAACCTGATTGGGAGCATGAGAAGGCGTTGTCAAGCTGTAATTAACAATAATGGGTCTCAGGCCTGGCATTTCCAGGAGAGCGATTTATTCATTCGCATTAAAAAAATTGAGGAGGGCGAAAAATAGCCCTCCTTGCCTTAGAAAATAATGATTACCACAACAGCCTATTCCTAAAACCCACAGGTTTTCAGATCTCAGCTATGTTAGTGATCTCCGCAATACGGCCACACTGTCCCTCCCACACTTCCGGGCCTTATCAAGGGGCAGTGTAGCCGTCTCACAGAAACTACCTGGTTAGAAGCATCAAATAAATTGTACAAAGCCCACTAGGCAAAATTCATTAATAGTACAACTTCATTTTGCCACTTTTAGCTTTTGTAAGCTTGAAGAGAGCTAATCAATCCCCTAGACCATGTAAGGAGAGTGATGTTTAGTCCTCCAGCATTTTTAAGAATACCAGGGCTGGGGTCTCATACTCGATATTGAAACTCTATCAGTTCACTCCAACTTTTTAGCAAATTTGAAAAATTTCCTCTTTTACCATTAATATCCATTTTCCATGGTTATTGTATTCAAAAGCTAAAAACTAATGTCAAACACAAACAAAATCTTAATTTCTGTGCTTAAATCATTAAAGATATAATTAAATATAAAATATATACACTTTTCATAACAATATATCCACTAAAACGTAAAACAGGTATGTGGATATACTTGGTGCTTAGCAAACTTTGAGTAGTATATATAATTCTCCATTTGATGCCAGAAATACCTGTTATGCTAATTTGGTGAAGGAAAACCAATATATAAAGATAGTCCAGAGAATGACACTCTTTATACTCATTTAAAAGTGTCCGAGGATTGTATATTTGAACGCCTGTTTGACACGTAACATATACAAAGTCTTCACAGTGAGCTACACTTTAAAAACAGTACATAAATGAGACATAGTTATTGCTTCACACACATTAAAACCACCCTAGCATCGATGCAGGAATACTGACACCAGAGGAGGTATTCCCTTGCTTTTCACTATAAAGCCAGACGATCATACAGGAAAAACTGTCCCCCCCCCCCCCCCTCCCCTTGTTCTGAGATAAAATTCCTCAGAACGAAGAGGGCAGCGGAATAGCGTCAGGTGCTGGGACGGACTGCCTAAAGATGTAGCATTAATGGATGACATTCTGAGTAACAGGTCGCAAAGATCTAAGGTCACCGGAGTTGGACTCTAAATTTCTCAGGTAAAACTTTGTAAATGACGAGGGCTGTGTCCAGTGAGCAGCCTTCATGTGATCTGTAACGGCTATACTGCTAGAATAAGCCCAAGAAGTGAACAGTGCTCTAACCTCATGCACCGAGATCTTATTGACAGAACGTTGACCCAAAGATAGATTTTCATAGGCAAAGTGAATTGCCAACGGAAACCATCTAGCAACAGCAAAAGCAGAAATAACTTTTCTGGCTAGGAATCAATGAAAGAAACATTTTCTTCCCTTTCTAACAAAATCTGATCGACGTTTATAAATGTGCATAGCCCTGGCTGGACACAGCAAAGGTCTAAAGTTATCCAGGGGCGGTAAGGCCTTAATGACAATAGGCTTCGGCCGCTTATCCAGAATCTGATTCTTAGCCAAAAATCCCACTTCTGTAGCTTCGGCCGCTTATCCGGAATCTGATTCTTAGCCAAAAATCCCACTTCTGTAGTGAGGGTAATGGTATTACCCACACTACGGAAGTGAGATTCATCAACAGACAAAGCATGAAGTTCACTGACTCGTCTTAACTCAAAAGGAGCTTCTTAGAGCTTCAACAGACCCCAAGCCAAATTCTACTTAGGAATTAATCTGAGGGTTCTAGATCTATTGATAGAGAAATTTCAAATTAGCTTGGATAAAGAAGTATTTGATCCAATAGCCAAGTTATCATGATGAGCGTAAGTATCTGATAACATAAACCTACAGCCCTTAACTGGTTGGGTGTGGGAAGCCCGATTTCAGGCTCTACGGTAAAGTGTGGGAAGCCCGTTTTCGGGCTTTGCGAGTTGGGAGTCATGTGGACCTTGTTGTGCTCAGTCAAAAAGATGTAAATAATATGGTACACATGTTTAATGTGGTTTTCAAGTGATTTTGTGTTGATTGCTCACAGATTGGTAAATTATTTATGCAAAAGATTGTGTGTGGTTGAAAAATAAGGGCAAAGTTTAATATATTAATTTATGCGTGACAAAACGGAGCTGAAGTCAACACGAAGGCCATGTTGTCTTTCTCGTGTATGTTCACTTCGAATGGAAATTGGACATTATATTTAATAAAATCGATGACACATGTGTATAATTGTATCATTTCTTGTACATCATATGTGATAAAATGTTTCTGCTGTTATGGAAAAGTAAGTAAATTGAAGTTTGCATGAAAAAAATAGGTTTAATTCGACCTCACCGGAAAACCGCAAAACACGTGCTCTGAAAATATGTCAATTCACATTCGCTTCACACTTGATCAAATGGTATTTTTTTTCCAACCAACCGTCCCCTCTGACTGGTTTCACATGAAATAAATTCAGAATATTTTGTTTTATAGTTGTGTCCGACCTTTGGTAAACAATGGGGTATTTGGAAACGTTTTCATCGCAAATTCAATTCCCTTGCTTCAAGCACTTGTTTACAAATTTTTTGTTATTGTCATGTGACACTTCGCGAGTAACAAAATGGCGAATGAAAATCTTTGCGATTTCGATTCAGATGACTCAATATTTCAGTCTGATGATGAATGTGACGATTTGTTCGATGGTTATTTTGTCCAGTCATGTCAAAAAAACCTCATTGATTCTGAAAGTGATGACGAATATTTCCCGGCCAGTGATAAATCAAATTTTAAAAATGATAAATGAGAGCCAGTAACTTGTTTGGCAGACGATTCAGGTCATGACTGTTTCAACTTTCTGCCCACTACAGTTGGCTGCAAGCACATACCACCAGACTGCGTCAACCCTTGTGACTTTATACTCCTTTTATTTGCGTTGCACTTTTTAGAAGAAATAGTTAATTCCACAAATAAATATGGTGAAATGAAAAAAGATCAGAAATTGAAAAATACTGATATGCCCCGATCCCGATTTCACAGATGGTACGACACGACTGTTGATGAGATTAAAGCCTTTCTGGGTCTTATTTTGAACATGGGTCTAATTCAAAAAGCTAATATACGAGAATACTGGAGCACTGATCCCACACAAGCCACACCCTTCTTCACGTCTATTTTCACAAGAGATCGATTTCTTCTTCTTCTGTCTATGTTTCATGTTCCTGAACTTTCAACAGATCTTCCAGGCTACATGCAAAAAGTAATGTATTTTATCAACCACTTCAACACACAATTTCAAAAGTACTCCTGTCCAAACCGTGAACTTGCAATTGACGAATCGCTCATTGGTTTCCAAGGTCATGCGGCTGCGATTCAGTACATGCCCAACAAGCACCACCACAGATTTGGAATAAAACTTTGGAACATGTGCAAAAGTTCAACTGGCTACACTCTGGCATCAAGCCCATACCCTGGTAAAGGAGATCAAACTGAACATGGTCTAACATTTGATGTTTGTAAAAAACTCATCTCACCTTATCTCCTAAAAGGCTACCATTTGTTTGTTGACAATTATTTTACTAGTGTCCCACTTGCAGAATATTTGTTCTCGGTTAAAACATACTTGACTGGAACTCTTAGGTCTAGCAGAAGGGGTGTACCAGAAAGCCTCAAAGTTCAGCAAGAGAAAGGGAAAGTAAAGGCAGCTCGAAAAGGGCCTATCTTGATTGCTAATTATCATGACAGAAAACCTGTATTTATTTTATCAACTAAGGAAACTGCGACACCTGTTGAGTACATTTCGAACCGTGGTCGCATCCACAAAGGTGTGCCGTCAGTGATCGTTCAGTACAATAAATTCATGGAAGGGGTGGACTTGGCCGATATGAGAGCATACATGTTTCTCGACGAAAGAAGAACTTTGAAATGGAATAGAAAAGTATTCTTTTTCAGGTTTGGTAGACTTTCCCTGAACGCCTACATATTATACCAACATGCAGGCACAACATGCAATGTGTATAAAATTTACCAGGCCCAGAAACCAAAGTCAATAATAATACTTGACCGTAGAAATTTTTTAGTTGAGTGCGTAAAGGGACTAGTAGGGAATTTCAAAATGGAGAGAAGGCCTACTGGAAGACCCATGGCCACAACAGAAAGTCGCCTTTTGAATCCGGCAGAACACATGAACGTGAATAAAATACCTGATGGAAAAAGACGTAATTGCACCGCTTGCACAAATTTAAAGACTGGCAAACGACAAAGAACACGCTATGAATGCACGCTCTGTGGTGTTGCATTGCATCCGGGAGACTGTTGGGAGTCGTATCACACCAAAAAATGTTTCAAATAATTCTCCATTCAAAATTCGAAAACAGTTTACGTTTCAATTGTTAATTTTTCACCTGGATGATTAGTTGAGAATCTATCCAATGATTGGAGTTTTTTGTCGCAGCTTTTAATTGTTGATGTTGTTGTTGAAAAAAATGGAATAAGAGACAGCAGATTAATTTGGAATTTTTTTTTTAAATGTAAGGCACCATTCTATTTCAGGGATATGAAAAAAAACCGTAAGGCCATCCCAATAGAAAATGTACCATATATGAAAGTATTTGGTGATAAAGAGGAAAAAATCCAACCTTTGAAATGCAAAGAAAAGAAGTCAGTACAATTTGTAGTTTTAATACATTTTTACCTGTAAATGATCAAAGATGATCCTAATTAACTACCTTTTTACCTGTCATACAACCCCAAAACAACTCATTTGTTACCTGTCATTACTGAACCTCAATTATGTTGTGCACTGGGAATACTGATGCTTTGATGGCATAATACCTTCATCTTAATTTTTTTTTACCTGTTTTCTAATTAATTTACCTGTGTTACCTGTAAAAATAGGATTCAGAGTTGAAAAAAATGTCACATAATGTAATATAAATTCAGACCTCTTCAAAAATGTATACATTTTCCAAGAGTTAAGTAAAAAAAAATAGGCCGATGAAATCGTCAGATGTGTGTACCCATATGCGCAATTAGTAGAAAGCTGTATGACGGAGGACCACCACGGATGCTGACATAATATACACCATACAAGGTATGGGTACCTATAGAAATGGATTGGAGAAGTGTCTAATTTCATGGATAAAGGGTTAATATCTCCGGATCAAATTATCAGATTGACGTACAAAACTACACAGCACATCAGTAACCTGAATAAATATATAAAGTAACATGACAATCGGATTGATATTTTTTGAGTTATCTCATGCCAAAGGGAGTGGAGGAATTTTCAATTTGAAGGATAAAGGGAGTTAATATCTCCAGATCAAATCATCAGATTTACACCAAAAACTATACAGCTCAGCACATCAGTAACCTGAACACAATTATAAAGTAACTTGACAATCCAAGCAATATTTTTCAAGTTATCGAATGCGAAAGGGATTGGAGGAATTTTCAATTTGAAGGATAAAGGGTTAATATCTCAGGCTCAAATTATCCGATTTACACCAAAAACTATACAGCTCGGCACATCAGTAACCTGAACACAAATATAAAGTAACTTGACAATCCAAGCAATATTTTTCAAGTTATCGAATGCCAAAGGGATTGGAGAAATTTTCAATTTTAAGGATAAAGGGTTCATATCTCAGGATTAAATTATCAGATTTACACCAAAAACTATACAGCTCGGCACATCAGTAACCTGAACACAAATATAAAGTAACTTGACAATCCAAGCAATATTTTTCAAGTTATCGAATGCCAAAGGGATTGGAGAAATTTTCAATTTGAAGGATAAAGGGTTAATATCTCAGGATCAAAATAACAGATTTACACCAAAAACTAAACAGCTCGGCACATCAGTAACCTGAACACAAATATAAAGTAACTTGACAATCCAAGCAATATTTTTCAAGTCATCGAATGCCAAAGAGATTGGAGGAATTTTCAATTTGAAGGTAAAGGGTTAATATCGCGGGATCAAACCATCAGATTTACACCAAAAACTATATAGCTCGGCAAATCAGTAACCTGAACACAAATATAAAGTAACTAGACAATTCAAGCAATATTTTTCAAGTTATCGAATGCCAAGGGGATTGGAGGAATTTTCAATTTGAAGGATAAAGGGTTAATATCTCAGGATCAAATTATCCGATTTACACCAAAAACTATACAGCTCGGCACATCAGTAACCTGAACACAAATATAAAGTAACTTGACAATCCAAGCAATATTTTTCAAGTTATCGAATGACAAAAGAAATGGATACGGACGTCGGACGGACAGACGGACGGACGAATGACAGATGGTCACCCCGGATGCCGGCATTATGTGTACCATACATAGTATGGGTACACATAAAATTACAGAAAAATATATAGAACAACCAGTATGTAAAACTCAAACTATTTCACCCAAAAAACCTACATGTTTCAATAGCACATTGTGAGAATTGTAGCACTCTACCAGTTAATAGTGACGGGCTGCAGTTTGAGACCATCAAACAAGTAGACCAGGAAATCTGCAATATTTGGTATGGAATATATCGTATATGTCTATCGACTGATCCCTACACCAACGGAAGAAGACTCTCCACTTCGCTGCATAATTCAGTGAAGAGAAGGACCTCCTACAGTTAGAAATTGCGTCCACTGCGCGTCCTGTAAAATGCTTCCCGTGCAAGGTTGAAACCCTCCAGGTTGTGATGCAGTGTGCATGACTTCCCCTGATAAAGAAGATCCTCTTGTGGAGGTAGCTTCTGGGGCACGTCCCATAACAGACATCTGAGAAGACTGATCCAAGGTTTCTGTGACGACACAATTGCTACCAGCAGGATTTTGCAATAAGACTGTTTGATCTTTAATCTTGAATAAACGGAGCTGGAGGATATGCATATCCTATTATCCCATGCCATGGAATTGACAGAGCTTAGACTGCGAACACCCAATGATCTGGGCATGGTGACACGAATGTCGGTAACTGATTGTTCAGGTGTGTTGCAAAAGGATCTATCATGGGACGATCCCACTGGTAGCAAATGTGCCTGAATATTCGCTTGTAGAGAGTCCACTCCGATGGCAACAGGCGACCTTTCCGAGAAAGCGAGTCTGCTAATACGTTCAGACGACCCGATATATGACGGACAGAGAGATGAATGTGATGATTCATGATGAATAGGAGAATCGTCTCCGTTAATTCGCATAATGGAATCGAGTGAGTGCCGCCTTGGTTCCTGAGGTAAGCAACTACTGTCGAATTGTCCAACAGAATTTGAACATGGACGTTCGCTATTAGGCAAATCCAATGTTGTAGTGCTAGCCATATTGACACCATCTCTTTGATGTTTATGTGCTTCTCTAGGGAACCCGAGAGTCCCAAAGCACCCCAGGGTTGCACCCCAGCCCATCTGACTCGCATCTGTAATAATTGTGAAAGCCGGATCCGGCAGTGACAGAGAACTCCTTGAGTTAATTACTGAAGATCTGCCCAAATCTGAACCTTTTGTTTTACTAGGTCCGTTAAAACAATAATGGTTTCGAGCGAATGCGTCTTCACACTCCAGTTCTTAGTGAAGAATATTTGGAGGGGACGCGTGCGCAGACGGCCCATCGGAATAAGATCCACATGTGGCTCCGCACAGCCCCAACAGTCACATGAACTCCCTCGCTGTTATTGTGTCCGAGTTTAGACAAAAGCGAGCATAACAACTGACTAATTTCGCTCTCAGTAACGGCAGACGAACCAGATTGTTGTGAGTTTCGTAGCTCATTCCCAAGTGAGTAAACGACTTGGACGGAGCTAGATCCAACTTTGAACATCGTTCTGAAAAATAATTCTGTTGCCGCATCTCCAAGTAAGCCAACATTACCGCAGACGAATGAGCTCGGAAGTAAGGCATTACCAAGTTCATTATTTGAGTGAAAGCCCAAGGAGCCAGGTTCAGACCAAAGCACATTGCTCTGAACTGATAAACCTTTCCTTGCACGTCAAACCACAGGTACTTTCTGAATGCCAGATGTACCAGGACATGAAAGTAAGCATCCTATAGACCTATGCTTGCCGCATAGTTGCATAGTCGTTCACTCGAATGCTCGCTCTTACCGACCGAATGGTTTCCATATAGAACATTGGAGCCACGATCAACTTCTTTATTCAGCTCACGTCTATTACCGGTCGGAAAGAGCCATCTGGCTTTGGTATGAGGAACAGGTGACTGCAAAAACTTTGAGAATTTGGATTCTTGACGACCTCTCTTGCTTCCTTTAACTAGAGTTTCAAGAGAGCCTAAAACGCTCACCAGGACCAAGTTGTTCTAAACTGTAAGGGTTATGGCTTTGGAGAAAATGTAATCTGAATGAACCATATGACAGATTCGCCAGCAATTTTTTTGTCCAATTGTTTTTCAACTGCTCAGAAGAAAGCTTCATACCAAATAAAAAATCTCTAGTCCGTGAAATATGGCCCATATATGTTTAATTGGGCCACTGGTTTGTGAGGAGAAGATATTTTTAAAAAGGTAAACATGTAATCTTTTTCCCATTAACTTCAGTGTTAAAAAATGCTGAGTCGTCATATTTTCACAACACCAAACACAGACCATATCACAGATTCGCCAGCATTTTTTTTGGACCAATTGTTTCAACTACTCAGAAGAAAGATTCATACCAAATACAAAATCTCTAGTCAGTGCAGTTTGGGAAATATTGGACTTTTCATTTTTGTTCTATTTTTAGCTCCAGGGGTTCCCATGGGGAACCGCAAAAAATTTTGGGGGCATGAATGAAGTACTTAGGGTCAACTAATACCACATATAAAATTTGGTTCAAATCGCTCCATTGGTTCTTGAAACAGAAATTTTCAGGGGAGCTCAAAAGTGAGCCCTTCCCCTGGAGAGCCCAAATATGGACCTATCGACTTTCTTTGAACAACTTTTAATCTTGAACACCAGAGGAAGTTTCATACCAAATATCAAAGCATTCCCATCTGTGGTTCATGAGAAGATTTTTAAAGAATTTCATTATATTTGGGCATAAGACCAAGCCCAAAAAGTGTGGAGACCCCATCTGAACAAAACTAAAACAGAATACCCCCAAATTGAAACATATGGGCCATTGGTTTGTGAGAAGATTGTTTTGTAAAAGCTAACGTACGATGGAAGACAGACGCCAAGTGATGGCAATAGCTCACACTGACTTTCAGTCAGGTGAGCTAATAAGAGAGCCTGCACCTACACTCTCTTTTGAAAGGATCTGCCGGAAGATTTGTCCAACACGGACGTCTTATTAGTGGGGGTTTCGCTCAGAAGGATAGCCGTAGGCCATCCGAGACTACACTTCTCACCCACTGATCTTCCGGGACTGCTATCCAGTTTTTCACCAACTGGCAAGCAATAGAGGTCTTGACCATCACCTGTAGGACCTGCGAGGCTTATGGAAGGAGAAACTACGTCCTCCCTGCTAAGATCCTCGCCCCGTCGACTTAGAGGCATCTGACCGATAAACCCAATCAGACTTATGCCCCTTTACTGAGTCACTGAGTTGACGACCTCTGGAGTAATTATATGAGGGTTTCTTGTACCATCACAAGGAGTTCCCTTTTGAAGATTTTGATTTGGAACATCCTTGCTTACCCCGGTCTGCTGAAGCGTGTTGTTGAGACTTCAAAAGCAGAGCACTGGAAGCTTTCTTATTAACCTGTTCATATCGAAAGCTTGTCATAAAAGATAGTATGTCCGGAGACTAGATGAGAAGAGAGAGCTTTTCATCTTGTCATCTTTTAGTGGTGATGACGACGCAAAGGCAGCATCAAGTCTAATTAACTCCAGATTTGCCACTATCAGGGCAGAGTTATACGTGGCATACATGATTGCCCTGGAAAGAACTCTAAGCGAGGTACACACATCCTCAAATTCCTTCCCGTTGAGATGTTGCGCCATAGCTCTAGTAAGTTGATCTGTGTAGGACATTGCCTCCAAATTCGCTCTATTCGATGAAATTGCACTTTCCAGTATATCTGAGCAAATGCTGAATGAAGCAGGTATGGATATGTCTAAAACACCGGCCTGCTCATCTAAACGCAGTGGAGCTCTCTGAACATCTTCTCCAACGGTTTTAAATGAACATGGTCCAAGGAACAGTATATTTATGGAAGATGTTGATAAGAAACCGCCTTTTTTCTCACACTCGAGAGGTTCAAAATGGCATTGTCTACATGGCCGAAGGCCTGCGACATCTGTCTAGACTGAACCGGGAAAGAAAGAACTTCTTCCTTCCTCCGTATAAAGTCTGTGTCTAAAGAATGTCAGCGGTTTCTGCCTTGTTGTCACAGCTTTCTAATTCGGCGGAACAAATTCAGGATAGTATTGATGGATAAAGTCCATCGCAACCATATGTTGTTCCGAAAGAGAAGGGTATTCCTCTTCCTTATTCCTTTCACCATCCGACTGAATCAGCTGTGAATCTCAGTCCATCCGATAGCTCACTTCTGGAGTCTGCTCACACACTTGCTGCGATCAGCTGTGCAATCTGCAACAGCAAGTCCGTCCCTGATGCTTAAAGAGCAGAGGTTTTCTGTTTTTCAGCCTGTTGTTGCTCCTGGGACGGCATTCCGGAGATAGATCTCTTCTTCGAAACATCCCAAAGATTGAAGTTCCAGTTCCCTAGCTACCGAATAGTCCGACTTCACGGGCGAAGACTGGCCCCCGTCTTCGCACAGCTGGCTGGATATCCGAGGACAGTTATCTAGGACACGGTCGTGTGTGCTTACTGATCGTAGCGGGGGAAGCCGTGACTGTAGCTGATGCCGGCTGCAGTCTAGACGGAGTGTCCCAAGCGGCGGGTGTGGACATATGCTCTGGCCTGTGCAAGTTTCTCTTAACAACATCTGGCCCCAGATGTTGCTTGGTTAGAGAGGGACCTCTCCCGCTCGCGGCCTTTTCAGACCTCGCCGACCCTCCCAACAAGAAACTTGCTGACTTCCTCCCTATTTCCGTCTTCGCTGGGTGAGCTATTGTTTTTAAGGTGTTCACTCTACCCACTACACTTTCTTTGACTGCAACGGACGTATCCGGTGTTATGGCTCCCACAGACAGAGTAACAGCTTCACCAGTTGAGCTAGCTGCCTGCAAGGGATTAAGGACACTGCCCAGTGGCCTTATCCCTTGCCTAATATTCAAGAGCACCTTAGCAGCTAGTTCTGTTTGCTCATCAGAGCACGACGACAGTAGCACACTTTTGGTGGGCATTACAATACCATCACCATGTTCTTGTTCCTCTGAAAAAGAAACTGAAAACCTTGAATTACCTTGCAGTGAGAGCATTGGCATAGGCATCTCACTGCCAACAACGTACTGTGACACCCGTTTCCAATGTTTGTCTTCCAAAATGACACATGTAGGACAAGAATCTGAAGGAGTACATCGACTACAGGCAAAGCCACAAGCATGTAAATCAGAGAAAGACTTCCTCGCCTTGCATTTTGAGCAGTAAGCTTTCATGATTAATCAAAAATTAAGTCGATCGTACTCCCACAAACTCCACAATAAATAGATGACAAAGATACATAATTAATAGCAATCAAAATTGAAATCGAAAAATTATATTCCCAAAATTTTTCAAAAGATTTTTTAAAAAAGCCCAAGTTCCCAAAGGGAACATGAAGAGCCCAAGGGCATCACAATAGAGCCTAAGGGTGGACAAAATCCAAATTTTTTTTACTGCACTAACGGAATATTAATTAATGAATCTTACAACAATCCTACAGTAACTAGAGTGATGTCACACATGCAGGCTGACTGTCCCAGCAATGGCAATTCTAAGACACAAAACAGTCAGAGCCATTTTTTGTTAACCGTTTACCTAACGGATCTGCCATATCTGCACTCGTGATATACAAAATTTGCTATTCAAATTTTATTTTTTCATTTCTCTACTCCAAAACTTATCTCATGACCTATTAATGGAACAAGCTTGATGAGCTTAATAAGGACTAATAAGCCATGGTTAGAAGTAACTAGAGGGGGTATCAATGTAAAAGGGTGGCTGGAGTAAAAAAAAAAAAGTTCAAAACCTGCACACAAAAGTCCAAACTTAAAGAAAATAAGAAGCTAAAGGGTTAAATAATATAATATTAACCCCTAAGAAACATGCTAACATAAAATAGGAACCATGGCAATATGCTACAAGGTAAGTCTCCACTCTAAAGAAAGGACAGACAAACCTCAAAACCTGCACATAAAAGTATCACATTTAATTTCAATGGGTTAAAATTGAGAAAAATACCCTGATAATGTCACAGTAACCACCATGGCAATATGCCAGTAAGGTGAAACCCTACCTGAAAAATATCCACTTGGAAGAAAAGAAAGAAAAACCTCAAAACCTGCACATAAAAGTCAAAAAAGTATCACATTTGTTTCAAAGGGTTAAAATTTAGAAAAATACCCTGAAGATGTTACAATAACCACCAAGGCAATATGCCAGTGAGGTAAAACTCCACTTAAAAAAAATATCAAAACCTGCACACAAACGTCCAAAACCTGCACACAAAAGTCCAAAATTAAAGTAAATAAGAAGCTAAAGGGTTAAATAATATAACAATAGCCCCAAGAAGCATCCTAACATAAAATAGGAACCATGGCAATATGCTACAGGGTAAGTTACCACTTGGAAGAAAAGAAAGACAAATCTCAAAACCTGCGCATAAAAGTAAAAACAAGAGGCCCCAGGGGGCCTGAGGGCGCTCACCTGACATGGTAGCCTAAATAGCAACCCAGAGAATTGATTTCCACAAGTTGCATCTGCTCCTCCTAAGAAAAGCTGAAACCAAATATCCAAATATTCTGACCAGTGGATCGAAAAAAAGATTTTTAAAGAATATTCCTCATACTGAACTAAGTCATAATTCGGGCTCCCACAGGAAGCCCATATATGAACCCAGGGACTTGGCTTTAACAAACCTGAATCTCACACCCCTAAGGATTCTGCACACCAAATATCAAAACATTCCGACTGCTGGATCTGAAGAAGAAGATTTTTAAAGAAAATTCCTCATTTTGAACCAAGTTACAATTCGAGCTCCCACAATCAGCCCAAATATGGACCTAGGGACATGGCTTGAACAAACTTGAATCTTACCCCCCTAAGGATGCTGCATAAAAAATATCAAAAGCATTCATCTGCTGGATCTGAAGATTTTTAAATATAATTCCTCATTTTGAACTAAGTTGTCATTCAGGCTCCCATAGTGCGCCTAAATATGAACCAAGGGACTTGGCTTGAACAAACTTGAATCTCAGCCCCCTAAGGTTGCTCCATGCCAAATATCAAAACATTCCAACTGCTGAATCTGAAGAAGAAGATTTTTAAAGAAAAATTCCTCATATTGACTAAGTTATAATTTGGGCTCCCACAGGGAGCCCAAATATGGACCCATGGACTTGGCTTTAACACACTTGAATCCCCCCTCCCCCCAAGGATGCTACTCACCACATATCAAACCATTCCGACTGCTGGATCTGAAGAAGAAGATTTTTTAAGAAAATTCCTCATTTCGAACAAAGTTACAATTCAAGCTCCCACATTGAGCCCAAATATGGACCTAGGGATATGGCTTGAACAAACTTGAATCTCACCCCCCTAAGGTTGCTGCATACCAAATATCAAAAGATTCTGCCTGCTGGATCTTGAGAAGAAGATTTTCAAAGAAATTTGCCTGAAATGCACTAAGTTCGAATTTGGGCTTCTATAGTGAGCCCAAATATGAATCCAGGTGGCCGATTTGAACAAACTGGAATCAGATCCACCCCACAATGTTGCATACCAAATATCAAAAGATTCTGCCTGCAGGATCTGGAGAAGAAGATTTTTGAAGAAATTTGCCTGAAATGCACTAAGTTCAAATTCGAGCTTCTATAGTGAGCCCAAATATGAATCTAGGGAGCCAATTTGAACAAAATAGAATCAGATCCACCCCACAATGTTGCATACCAAATATCAAAAGATTCTGTCTGCTGGATCTGGAGAAGAAGATTTTTTAAGAAATTTGCCTGAAATGCACTAAGTTCAAATTTTGGCTCCTATACTGAGCCCAAATATAAACCCAAGGGGCCGATTTGAACAAACTTGAATCAGATCCACCCCACAATGTTGCATACCCAATATCAAAAGATTCTGCCTACTGGATCTTGAGAAGAAGATTTTCAAAGAAGTTTGCCTGAAATGCACTAAGTTCAAATTTGGGCTCCTATACAGAGCCCAAATATAAACCCAAGGGGCCGATTTGAACAAACTTGAATCAGATCCACCCCACAATGTTGCATACCAAATATCAAAAGATTCTGCCTGCTGGATCTGGAGAAGAAGATTTTCAAAGAAATTTGCCTGAAATGCAGTAAGTTCAAATTTGGGCTCCTATACTGAGCCCAAATATAAACCCAGGGGGCCGATTTGAACAAACTTGAATCAGATCCACCCCACAATGTTGCATACCAAATATCAAAAGATTCTGCCTGCTGGATCTGGAGAAGAAGATTTTTTAAGAAATTTGCCTGAAATGCACTAAGTTCGAAATCGGGCTCCTATACTGAGCCCAAATATGAACCCAGGGGGCCGATTTGAACAAACCTGAATCAGATCCACCCTCCAATGTTGCATACCAAATATCAAAAGATTCTGCCTGCTGGATCTGGAGAAGAAGATTTTTTAATGTTTTTCCCATTGCCTACAGTGTTAAAAAGTGCTGACTCAGCACTTTTTCAATGTCCCGAAACTGTACCCTATGATAAAACCGATGGCAATTTTTTTTTACCAATTCTTTCCGTTGGTCCTAAGGAAGCTTCACACCAAATAAAAATTCTCGGTGCCGTGCAGTTTTGGAGATATGGGCGTTTTAATTTTTTTCTATTTTTAGCTCCTGCGGTTCCCATGGGGCTACGGGAAAAAAAAAATCAGCATAAATTAGTTACTTATGACCCAATAAGCCCTCACATAAAATTTGGTTCAAATCAGCCTCTCGGTTTGGAAAATAGAAATTTTGGGTGGGGCAAAAAATTTTGCCCCTCCCATAACAACGCCAAGTATAGCCCCACAAACTTCTCTTGAACAAATCTGAGTCTACACCTCAAAAGGAAGCTGCACACCAAATATCAAGTCTCTGCTACTGCTGGTTCATGAGAAGAAGATTTTTTAAGATTTCAGCACACTTTTTGGGTGTGGCCCTACCCACGGGCGGGGCAACTTGATTTGAACAAAATCAAATTGCGATGTCATAACAAACTATTATCTCAAATATCAATTAAATTGGTTCAGCAGTTTGGGAGGAGAAGATGCAAACACCATGTTCACGGACGACGGACGACGGACGACGGACGACGGACGCAGGACGACGGACGACGGACGACGGACGACGGACGACGGACGGTGAGTGATCACTATAGCTCTCCTGACTGAAAGTCAGGTGAGCTAAAAAGTATCACATTTGTTTTAAGGGGTTAAAATTGAGAAAAATACCCTGTCACAGTAACCACAATGGCAATATGCCAGTAAGGTGAAACTCTACTTGAAAAATATCCACTTGGAAGAAAAGAAAGACAAACCTCAAAACCTGCACATAAAAGTAAAAAAAGTATCACATTTCTTCAAAGGGTTAAAATTTAGAAAAATACCCTGAAAATGTTGCACTAACCACCATGGCAATATGTCAGGGAGGTAAAACTCCATTTAAAAAAATATCAAAACCTGCACACAAAAGTCCAAAAATGCACACAAAAGTCCAAAATTAAAGTAAATAAGCAGCTAAAGGGTTAAATAATATAATAATAACCCATAAGAAGCATGCTAACATAAAATAGGAACCATGGCAATATGCTACAAGGTAAGTCTCCACTTTAAAGAAAAGACAGACAAATCTCAAAACCTGCACATAAAAGTAAAAAAAAAAAGTATCACATTTTTTTCAATGGGTTAAAATTGAGAAAAATACCCTGATAATGTCACAGTAACCACCATGGCAATATGCCCGTGAGGTAAAACTCCACATGAAAAAAATATCAAAACCAGCACACAAAAGTACAAAACCTGCACACAAAAGTCCAAAATTAAAGTAAATAAGCAGCTAAAGGGTTAAATAATATAATAATAGCCCCAAGAAGCATCCTAACATAAAATAGGAACCATGGCAATATGCTACAAGGTAAGTCGCCACTTGGAAGAAAAGAAAGACAAAGCTCAAAATCTGCACATAAAAGTAAAAAAAAATACCCCTTTGTTTCAAGGGGTTAAAATTGAGAAAATACCCTGTCACAGTACCACAATGGCAATATGCCAGTAAGGTGAAACTCTACTTGAAAAATATCCACTTGGAAGAAAAGAAAGACAAACCTCAAAACCTACACATAAAAGTCAAAAAAGTATCACATTTATTTCAAAGGGTTAAAATTTAGAAAAATACCCTGAAAATGTTGCACTAACCACCATGGCAATATGCCAGTGAGGTAAAACTCCACTTAAAAAAAATATCAAAACCTGCACACAAAAGTCCAAAACTTGCACACAAAAGTCCAAAATTAAAGTAAACAAGAGGCCCCAAGGGGCCTGAGGGTGCTCACCTGACATGGTGGCCAAAATATCAACCCAGAGAATTGATTTCAACAGGTACCATCTGCGCCTCCTAAGAAAAGCTTATACCAAATATCCAAAGATTCTGACCAGTGGATCTTAAAAAACAAAAGATTTTTAAAGAATATTCCTCATATTGAACTAAGTTATAATTCAGGCTCCCACAGGGAGCCCATATATGAACTCAGGGACTTGGCTTTAACAAACTTGAATCTCACCCTCCTAAGGATGCTGCCCACCAGATATCAAAACATTCCGACTGCTGGATCTGAAGAAGATTTTTAAAGAAATTTCCTCATTTTGAACTAAGTTACAATTTGAGCTCCCACAGTGAGTCCAAATATGGACCTAGGGACATGGCTTGAACAAACCTGAATCTCACCCCCTAAGAATGCTGCATTCCAAATATCAAAACATTCCGACTGCTGGATCTGAAGAAGATTTTTAAAGAAAATTTCTCATTCTGAACCAAGTTATAATTCGGGCTACCACAGTGAGCCCACATATGAACCCAGGGACTTGGCTTGAACAAACTTGAATCTCACCCCCCTAAGCATGGTGCATACCAAATATCAAAAGATTCTGCCTGCTGGATCTTAAGAAGAAGATTTTCAAAGAAATTTGCCTGAAATGCACTAAGTTCAAATTTGGGAACAGATACTGAGCCCAAATATAAACCCAGGGGGCAGATTTGAACAAACTTGAATCAGATCCACCCCACAATGTTGCATACCAAATATCAAAAGATTCTGCCTGCTGAATCTGGAGAAGAAGATTTTTTAAGAAATTTGCCTGAAATGCACTAAGTTCAAATTTGGGCTCCTATACTGAGCCGAAATATAAACCCAGGGGGTTCGATTTGAACAAACTTGAATCAGATCCACCCCACAATGTTGCTCACCAAATATGAAAAGATTCTGCCTGCTGGATCTGGAGAAGAAGATTTTTGAAGAATTTGCAGGAATGCACTAAGTTCGAATTCGGGTTTCTATAGTGAGCCCATAAATAAACTCAGGGACTTGGCTTCAACAAACTTGAATCTCACCCCCCTAAGGATGCTGCTCACCAAATATCAAAACATTCCGACTGCTGGATCTGAAGAAGAAGATTTTTTAAAAACAGTCCTCATTTTGAACTAAGTTACAATTTGAGCTCCCACAGGGAGTCCAAATATGGACCTAGGGACATGGCTTGAACAAACTTGAATCTCACACCCTAAGGATGCTGCATACCAAATATCAAAACATTCCGACTGCTGGATCTGAAGAAGATTTTTAAAGAAAATTCCCCATTTTGAACAAAGTTATAATTCGGACTACCACAGTAAGCCCATATATGAACCCAGGGACTTGACTTAAACAAACTTGAATCTCACCCCCCTAAGCATGGTGCATACCCAATATCAAAAGATTCTGCCTGCTGGATCTTAAGAAGAAGATTTTCAAAGAAATTTGCCTGAAATGCACTAAGTTCAAATTTGGGCTCCTCTACTGAGCCCAAATATAAACCCAGGGGGCCGATTTTAACAAATTTGAATCAGATCCCCCCCCCACAATGTTGCATACCAAATATCAAAAGATTCTGCCTGCTGAATCTGGAGAAGAAGATTTTTTAAGAAATTTGCCTGAAATGCACTACGTTCAAATTCGAGCTTCTATAGTGAGCCCAAATATGAATCTAGGGAGCCGATTTGAACAAACTTGAATCAGATCCACCCCACAATGTTGCATACCAAATATGAAAAGATTCTGCCTGCTGGATCTGGAGAAGAAGATTTTTGAAGAAATTTGCCTGAAATGCACGAAGTTCGAATTCGAGCTTCTATAGTGAGCCCAAACATGAATCTAGGGAGCCGATTTGAACAAATTTGAATCAGGTCCACCTCACAATGTTGCATACCAAATATCAAAAGATTCTGCCTGCTGGATCTGGAGAAGAACATTTTTTAAGAAATTTGCCTGAAATGCACTAAGTTCAAATTTGGGCTCCTACACTGAGCCCAAATATAAACCCAGGGGGGGCCGATTTGAACATACTTGAATCAGATCCACCCCACAATGTTGCTCACCAAATATGAAAAGATTCTGCCTGCTGGATCTGGAGAAGAAGATTTTTGAAGAAATTTGCCTGAAATGCACTAAGTTCGAATTCGAGCTTCTATAGTGAGCCCAAATATGAATCTAGAGAGCCAATTTGAACAAACTTGAATCAGATCCACCCCACAATGTTGCATACCAAATATCAAAGGTTCTGCCTGCTGGATCTGGACAAGAAGATTTTTGAAGAAATTTGCCTGAAATGCACTAAGTTCGAATTCCTGCTTCTATAGTGAGCCCAAATATGAATCCAGGGGGCCGATTTGAACAAACTTGAATCAGATCCACCCCACAATGTTGCATACCAAATATGAAAAGATTCTGCCTGCTGGATCTGGAGAAGAAGATTTTTGAAGAAATTTGTCTGAAATGCACTAAGTTCGAATTCAAGCTTCTATAGTGAACCCAAATATGAATCTAGGAAGCCGATTTGAACAAATTTGAATCAGAACCACCCCACAATGTTGCATACCAAATATGAAAAGATTCTGCCTGCTGGATCTGGAGAAGAAGATTTTTAAAGAAATTTGCCTGAAATGCATAAGTTCAAATTTGGGCTCCTATACTGAGCCTAAATATAAACCCGGGGGGGGGGGGGGGGGGGGGATTTGTACAAACTTGAATCAGATCCACCCCACAATGTTTCTTACCAAATATCAAAAGATTCTGCCTGCTGGATCTGGAGAAGAAGATTTTTGAAGAAATTTGCCTGAAATGCAATACGTTCAAATTTGAGCTTCTATAGTGAGCCCAAATATGAATCTAGGGAGCCGATTTGAACAAACTTGAATCCGATCCACCCCACAATGTTGCATACCAAATATGAAAAGATTCTGCCTGCTGGATCTGGAGAAGAAGATTTTTGAAGAAATTTGCCTGAAATGCACGAAGTTCGAATTCGAGCTTCTATAGTGAGCCCAAACATGAATCTAGGGAGCCGATTTGAACAAATTTGAATCAGGTCCACCTCACAATGTTGCATACCAAATATCAAAAGATTCTGCCTGCTCGATCTGAAGAAGAAGATTTTTTAAGAAATTTGCCTGAAATGCACTAAGTTCGAATTCGGGTGTCTATAGTGAGCCCAAATATGAATCCAGGGGGCTGATTTGAACAAACTTGAATCAGATCCACCCCACAATGTTGCATGCCAAATATCAAAAGATTCTGCCTGCTGGATCTGGAGAAGAAGATTTTTGAATAAATTTGCCTGAAATGCACTAAGTTCGAATTCCTGCTTCTATAGTGAGCCCAAATATGAATCCAGGGGGCCGATTTGAACAAACTTGAATCAGATCCACCCCACAATGTTGCATACCAAATATCAAAAGATTCTGCCTGGTGGATCTGGAGAAGAAGATTTTTGAAGAAATTTGTCTGAAATGCACTAAGTTCGAAATCGGGCGCTTATACTGAGCCCAAATATGAACCCAGGGGGCCGATTTGAACAAACTTGAATCAGATCTACCCTACAATGTTGCATACCAAATATTAAAAGATTCTGCCTGCTGGATCTGGAGAAGAAGATTTTTTAATGTTTTTCCCATTGCCTACAGTGTTAAAAAGTGCTGACTCAGCACTTTTTCAAAGTCCTGAAAAAAGTACCTTGTGATCAAACCGATAGGGATTTTTTTTAACCATTCTATTCTACTGGATAAAAGTAAGCTTTACACAAAATAAGAATTCTTTGTGCTGTGTAGTTTTGGAGATATGGCAGTTTTAAGGTTTTTCCTATTTTTAGCTCCCGAGGTTCCCACAGGGCAATGAGAAAAAATTATCATCTCATATCAAATTTGGTTCAAATCAACTTCATGGTTCAGAAAACAGAAATTTTAGGCGTGGCCAAAATATTTGCCCCTCCCATAACGAAGGCAAATAATGCCCGACAAACTTCTCTTGAACAAACTTGAATCAGATCCACCCCACAATGTTTCTTACCAAATATCAAAAGATTCTGCCTGCTGGATCTGGAGAAGAAGATTTTTGAAGAAATTTGCCTGAAATGCACTACGTTCAAATTCGAGCTTCTATAGTGAGCCCAAATATGAATCTAGGGAGCCGATTTGAACAAACTTGAATCAGATCCACCCCACAATGTTGCATACCAAATATCAAAAGATTCTGCCTGCTGGATCTGGAGAAGAAGATTTTTCAAGAAATTTGCCTGAAATGCACGAAGTTCGAATTCGAGCTTCTATAGTGAGCCCAAACATGAATCTAGGGAGCCGATTTGAACAAATTTGAATCAGGTCCACCTCACAATGTTGCATACCAAATATCAAAAGATTCTGCCTGCTCGATCTGAAGAAGAAGATTTTTTAAGAAATTTGCCTGAAATGCACTAAGTTCGAATTCGGGTGTCTATAGTGAGCCCAAATATGAATCCAGGGGGCTGATTTGAACAAACTTGAATCAGATCCACCCCACAATGTTGCATGCCAAATATCAAAAGATTCTGCCTGCTGGATCTGGAGAAGAAGATTTTTGAATAAATTTGCCTGAAATGCACTAAGTTCGAATTCCTGCTTCTATAGTGAGCACAAATATGAATCCAGGGGGCCGATTTGAACAAACTTGAATCAGATCCACCCCACAATGTTGCATACCAAATATCAAAAGATTCTGCCTGGTGGATCTGGAGAAGAAGATTTTTGAAGAAATTTGTCTGAAATGCACTAAGTTCGAAATCGGGCGCCTATACTGAGCCCAAATATGAACCCAGGGGGCCGATTTGAACAAACTTGAATCAGATCTACCCTACAATGTTGCATACCAAATATTAAAAGATTCTGCCTGCTGGATCTGGAGAAGAAGATTTTTTAATGTTTTTCCCATTGCCTACAGTGTTAAAAAGTGCTGACTCAGCACTTTTTCAAAGTCCTGAAAAAAGTACCTTGTGATCAAACCGATAGGGATTTTTTTTAACCATTCTATTCTACTGGATAAAAGTAAGCTTTACACAAAATAAGAATTCTTTGTGCTGTGTAGTTTTGGAGATATGGCAGTTTTAAGGTTTTTCCTATTTTTAGCTCCCGAGGTTCCCACAGGGCAATGAGAAAAAATTATCATCTCATATCAAATTTGGTTCAAATCAACTTCATGGTTCAGAAAACAGAAATTTTAGGCGTGGCCAAAATATTTGCCCCTCCCATAACGAAGGCAAATAATGCCCGACAAACTTCTCTTGAACAAATTTGATTCTAAACCTCAAAAGGACTCTGTATACCACATATCAAGTCTCTGCTACTGGTGGTTCATTAGAAGAAGATTTTCAAAAAATTTGGCCATTTTTTCCCCACACCTCTGCTCAATATGAGCCGAAACCTAATTTGGATAAAAATCAAAATGCCCCTATATAACCACTACTTACATGAAATTTCATTAAAATGTGGCCAGTGGTTTAGGAGAAAGAGGCTCAAACACCACCTTCACGCAGGACGACGGACGACAGACGACGGACGACGGACGAAGAGTGATAAGAAAAGCTCACCCTGACTTTCAGTCAGGTGAGCTAATAAGCAGCTAAAGGGTTAAATAATATAATAATAGCCCCATGAAGCATCCTAACATAAAATAGGAACCATAGCAATATGCTACAAGGTAAGTCGCCACTTGGAAGAAAAGAAAGACAAACCTCAAAACCTGCACATAAAAGTAAAAAAAAGTATCACATTTGTTTGAAGGAGTTAAAATTGAGATAAATACCCTGTCACAGAAACAAAATGGCAATATGCCAGTAAGGTGAAACTCTACTTGCAAAATTTCCACTTGGAAGAAAAGAAAGACAAACCTCAAAACCTGCACATAAAAGTAAAAGAAGCATCACATTTGTTTCAAGGGGTTAAATTTGAGAAAAATACCCTGAAATGTTAAGGAAACCACCATGGCAATATGCCAGTAAGGTAAAACTCCACTTGAAGACAAAATTTCAAAACCTGTACACAAAAGTCAAAAACCTGCACAGAAAAGTCAAAAACCTGTACACAAAAGTCCAAAATTCAAGTAACTAAGCATGGAAAGGGTTGAATAAAATAGTACTATCCCTGAAAAGCATGCAGACATAAAAAAAAAAAAAGCAAAAAAAAAAAAAAAATCAAAACCTGCACACAGAAGTTCAAAATGAATGAATCCGGACGCCGACAACATGAGGGCTATCCCATAGGCTCACACAACTATCGTTGGTGAGCCAAAAAATGAAAAAATCTGATGTTTCAGAAAAATAATTTGTACTGTTGGTTTCAACTTGTGTTAGGTAAAGGATTAAAGATGCAGTACATGAAGCAATGTTGGACTATAGGAGTCAATTTTCTTTTTTGCATGTAATAACTCCCAATCCTTCAAAATGTGTGTGTGTGTGTGTGTGTGTTTTTCTAAATGACACAATCATGTTTTAGAAGAATTTTGAATGTTGGTTTCTGACCCCCCGCCAGGATTCGAACCTGGCCTGTATTACTAACTGGAAAATATACATATCAACTTTGGTTGAAATCAAATAATCCAAACTGGAGTTATCGGTCAGAAATCAATTGTTTACAGACAAGATGGATGGGCCGACGGATGGACGGACGAAAGTCATGACTATAGCCCTGACTATAAACAGTCAGTCTAAAAATGCATTTTGTACCAAAGAAGAAATATTGCTTGCTAAAATGGCCCTGGGTGAGAAGGAGGGGGGGGGGGGGGGGGAGAGTCCATTTTTTTTCCACATGTGGTCAGGCTGAATTCTTCAGAATACATTTTGAGCAAAGAGAAAAAAAAATGCCTAACAGGCACCATGGGGGGGGGGGGGGGGGGGTTGTCTGGGTTTTTAACCACAACCTTTAACCAAAACTGTAAAAAAAAGCATTTTTGATGAAAGAAAAAAAGTGCCTACTAATTGAGGGTGATATGGGGGGGGGGGGGGGGGGGGGGGGGGTTACGTGAGTTTAAAAAAAAGGTTCCGCATGTAGTGACTGTAAATAGTTCAAAATGCATATTGGAGGAAAGAAAAAATGCCTAATTTGGGGGGTGTTTGTCTGGGTTTTTAACCACAAACTTTAACCAAAACTGTAAAAAAGCATTTTTGACGAAAGAAAAAAAAAATGCCTAATTGGCCTTCGGGGGATGGGGGGGGGGGGGGGGGGGGGTACATGAGTTTAAAAAAAGGTTCCGCATGTAGTGACTGTAAATAGTTCAAAATGCATATTGGAGGAAAGAAAAAAAAAATGACTAATTTAGGGAGGGGAGCTGGGCTGGACAGGGAAATAACTTCAACAATTTTCATTGGATAATTGTAGTCATCAAACTTGACCTAGAGACATGTACTGAAAAGAATTGAAATCCGTTAACTTTTGTTTAAGTTATGGCATAAACAAAGTTTGGACAGATGGATGGACTGACGGACAGTCGGACTGATGGATGGACTGACAGATAGATGGACGGAGAGAGCTCTATGCTATATATCCCTCCCTTGTGGGAGGGGATAAAAAGTAATAAAGTATGTGGTAGAAGCCTAATTTGAAATTTAGAGAAACTAAGTTTGAAAAGTGTTGTGAAAAGGGTTAAATTAATGCCAATATTATTTTAAACGACTGTGTACAGCTTCAGTAGACCTTGCCCGAAATGAAAAAAAGAAATGACATTGTAACAGAGTGTTTGGAGAATGGAAGGTAGAACGTTGAAAAGCAACACTTTAATCCCAAACTTTAAGTTGGGAATACTAAGTAAAATTGATTGGCAAAAAAGGGTTAAACATTTCCTAAAACCGATAAAAGAAATCATTGATGTAAATGGAATCATTAAGTTGTATTGACCAGGCAAGAATTAGAGTAAGAAAGTTTGTGGCAAAGTCTAATTTCAAATACAAAGAAAGTAAGTCTGAAAACATGTTTAAAAGGTGTTAAAATCATGCCGATATTAATGAAAATGACTGTAGAAATGTTCAGTAGATAGTATACATTGTCCCAAATAAGAAACAGTGACATTCCACTAAAGAAGAATTAAAGGTGTAATTTTAAAACACCCCTCCCCCCCCCCCCAAAAAAAAAACTTTAACCAAAAACTTTAACCTGGAAGTTGTAAGTTAAATTGCCATACAAAAAAAAGTTAAATATTTCCCAAAATAACATGAAACATAAAAAAATAAAAACAAAATGAGAATGATACGATCAATAGTAATATCAATTTAAAAGAAAAAAGAAACAAAAAACATTAAGGTTGACTAAAAAACTTTAACCACAAACTTTAACCAAAACTCCAAATGTTAACAGACAGATAGAAGAAAGTCATGACTAAAAAGGAAAAAAAAAAAAACCCACTTGAACCTTCAGTAAAAAACTTTAACCACAAACTTTAACCAAAACTATAAATGTTAACAGATGGACAGACAGACAGATGGACGGACGGACAAAAGTCATGACTATAGCCCTCACTGCAAACAGTTGGGCTAAAAAACAAAAAAAACACTTGAACCTGCAGTAAAAAACTTGAACCAAAACACTCTAAATGTTAACAGATGGATAGACGGACGGACAGAGAGACGAAAGTCATGACTATAGCCCTAACTTCACTATAAACAGTCAGGCTAATAATAACTAAATACTATATATATTTATAGATGCTGCCAATGTAAACAATGTCAAGGAAAAAAACGGAAACAAGACATCAGGTACAGAAAAAAAGGCCCAAAGTCAGTAACAGATTTTAAAGCTACCAGATTTAAAGCAAGATCTTCAATCAAAGAAAAAACAATACATCAGAAAGAAGTTGCATGACCCAAAACGACCTAACACCCCTAGGGTGAGGATGTAACTATGGGGATAAACAGAATGAAAGTGTCAATGACACTGTAGCTCAACTTGACAAACTTGAACTTGGTAAGTTATAAATGAAATGGCAAAATTGAAGATCATTGGTACCAATGTCATTTTTTTTGCCAGTGGCAACATTTTTTGACAGAAACCGAAGAAAATCGATAGCTCCCATCTAGAGGCCTCCCCAAACAAGCATGCCAGGTTTCAAAGCAATCCGATCATAAATGTGCCCTGTAGGGTGTACAAAAGGGAAATATTGTGGTCTGACTAGACTAAATTCTAAGAACGTTGGCCGTGGCAACATTTTTTGACGGAAATGGAAGAAAATCGATAGCCCCCATCTAGAGGTCACCGCAAATAAGCATACCAGGTTTCAAAGCAATCTAATCATAAATGTGCCCTGTAGGGTGAGCCAAAGGAAAATATTGTGGTCTGACTAAACTAAGTTCTAAGAACGTTGGCCGCGGCAACATTTTTTGACGGAAATTGAAGAAAATCGATAGCTCCCATCTAAAGGTCTCCCCAAACAAGCATACCAGGTTTCAAAGCAATCTGATCAAAAATGGGCCCTGTAGGGTGTGCCAAAGGGAAATATTGAGGTCTGACTAAACTAAGTTCTACGAATGTTGGCCGTGGCAACATTTTTTGCCGGAAATTGAAGAAAATCGATAGCACCCATCTAGAGGTCACCCTAAATAAGCATACCAGGTTTCAAAGCAATCAAATCATAAATGTGCCCTGTAGGGTGAGCCAAAGGGAAATATTGTGGTTTGACTAAACTAAGTTCTAAGAACATTGGCCACGGCAACATTTTTTGACGGAAATTGAAGAAAAAAGATAGCTCCCATCTAGAGGTCACCCCAAACAAGCATACCAAGTTTCAAAGTAATCTAATAATAATTTAAATAATAATTTATTTATATAGCGCTTTTCCCAGCGAAACGCTGCTCAAAAGCGCTGAAAACATAGGTGACGGTAACAATGGTGTAATCAGCGGCCGAAGGCTGCTTGAAAGAGATGGGTTTTCAGAGCTTTCTTGAAGTGATCTGCATTTAGGGTTTTTCTAAGGTTCTGAGGGAGGGCGTTCCAGAGTGAGGGAGCTGCAAAAGTGAACAATCTCTTCCCTGCCGTTGATCGAATTCGAGGTACAAGGAGACTCTCAGAAGCAGATCTGAGATTCCTCGACGGTGTGTGTACTTTGATGACTTGGTTAAGGTAGATTGGTGCTTTGTCGCTATGTAAGATGTTGTGTGTCACCGCCAATACCTTATACTTAATTCGAGACTCAACTGGCAGCCAATGCAGAGATTTCAGGATTGGTGTAATGTGGTCATATTTTTTCACACTGGTAATGATCTTAGCTGCTGTGTTTTGAATACGTTGAAGCAGGTACATTGATTTCAGAGTAAGGCCCAAATAGAGAGAGTTGCAATAGTCCAAACGGGACAGGACCAAAGACTGTATAACAGTTTTCAGAGTGTTTTGGTCAAGTAGCTTTCTGATTTTGTTGATGTTTCTTATTTGGAGAAGCAGCTTTTGCTCACTTTTGTGATTTGGTTATGCAGATCAAAGCAATCATTAAAAGTGAAACCAAGGTTTAGGGCAGTTTTACTTGAGCTAACTGAGCAATCGCCTATTTTCAAGCAGTTAATTGGAACTTTGTCTAGCTGATGTTTGGCGCCTAACTGTACAAATTCTGTTTTATCATCATTTAATTTCAGAAAGTTTCTCCCCATCCACTGTCGAATATCCTCAATGCATGCTTCCAGTGTTGTTAAGGAGTCATTCGTATTGGAAAGATCAGCAGACAGATACAGCTGGGTATCGTCTGCGCACAGGTGAAAATTTACAGAGTGCTTCCTTATGTGATCCCCAAGTGGTAGGGTGTAAACTGTGAACAGTAAGGGTCCGAGTACTGAGCCTTGGGGATGCCATATTTTAGCTCGACGGGCTCTGATAGAGTATCACATATTTTCACAGATTGCGTTCAGTCACTTAAGTAGGAACCGCGACAAAAGAGTTCAGTGGTCAATCGTATCAAATGCAGCAGACAAGTCGAGCAGCACGAATGATGTTAGCCTTCGATCGTCCATCGAATTCAGCACATCGGAGCTGCCACGAATTAAGGCTGTTTCAGTGCTGATCATAAATGCGATCTGTGAGGTGTGCCAAAGGAAATTGTGGACGTACGTACTAACGTACTAACGTTACGTACGTACATACGTACGCCGATGGACGAGAAGTGATGGCAATAGCTCAGCTTGACTTTGTCAAGTTGAGCTAAAAAACATTCTGTTACACACGTTAAACTCCCAAGAAATTTAATAAAAAATTTCGATAAAAATAATCCAAAAAGCTTGGGAGTTTAACAAGAGGGCTTCAAGGAGGGATAGGGAAGGAACACTTAACAAACGGTGGATAAATCATTAGCAAGAATGATGACATCAGGCGCAGATGTCCCGAAATTGGGAACCATGAATTAATTTTTATAATTATTATAAAGTTACAGACCTGAACATTTCTAACCGCCGTTGTTCACTTGCATCATCCATTTATATCCTTGAATCCACCAATTTACCATTGATTTCTGGGTGCGTTTCCGTGAACAATCTGGATTAATCTGGATTGGTAATCGAGATTGAGAAACCGTTTTTCAAAGGAACGATAATCTGTTACCTTGCAAGTGAAGTTCGGATGAATATGGCCTCAAATGAGGAAGTGGTCGTTGCAACCTGTTTGGAAGAGCTTATGTACAATGACTATACAGAACATGTTTTTACACTATTGAGGAAACCTTTGAAACTGCGAGCTGTTTATTAATTGATATTAAATAAAAAACTGTTTATAGATGATGTTATTTTTTTTAGTTTTCAGTGGAAACCTGGACTTGCGACAGTGACGTACAGTTGGGTGGGTTTTTTTTAATAAAATTAACTTTACCGCTTTTGGCCATTATATAGAATGTTGTAGCAGTGATATACGCCACAGGCACTCGACGTATTATCGGATTTTATCAATTTTTATAAAATATATATTATATTATCAATACTAAAAAATAATATAAATATATATTTTATAAAAATTGATAAAATCCGATAATAGGCCTACGTCAACGAGTGCCTGTGATGTACGCAGGAATGTTAACTGCAATGTGGAAGAAATTCACGAGTATGCCAATAATAGACAGAAATACATGTACTTAGAATTAATGTCTCAGATATTGTTGGACTAATGTGGCCAGTGGCCTGGCCATGGGATGTGGGGTTGGGGGATGGGAAGGCCCCAAATTTCCCTCAAAGTTGGTCCTCGAAATTTGTCCAAAAAGGGTATAAAAATCGTAGGTGTGTGTGTGTGTGTGTGTGTGGGGGGGGGGGGGGGGGGGGGGGGAAGTAGGTCCATGGGGTGAGGTTGTAGATTTGTGGATATCTTGTCCTAATATCTGTGTCCGTGAAAAGGTAGACAGTCATCAGTATATGAAAAACCTCAAAATATCCACTCAGATGCAAGATGAGAGTTTTTGAACCCTGGAATTCAAAATTTTTCTCACACAGGTCGAACTATGGTCGGCCCGTGGTACCGACGACACTTGCTCACCCCATATCGGACACAATTATTTCCCTCTGATGGAAACCCTGATTGTTGTTACTTTGGTTACCTAGCTCAAATTTTTGGAATGCAAAATTCTGAAAAATGTGAAGGCTTGGAAAGCTTTTTCTGCACACACCACCCTCATCCCTTATTAAACCAGCTCTAAACCAGGCTCTGCGAGTTTGGTCCCCTCCCCCCCACTTTCTTTGGGCTGGCTACGCTACTGAATGCAGCATGCCAACACATGAAACCAACAGGGTAATGGTAATGCTATGTGACGATAAGTCTGTAGGTTGAAATTTTACGTGTATGTTTATTTAGTGTGATTTAACTAAACTGTCACATTTTATGTTTCTTGACTTCGCATATATACTTGGCATTATTTGTATACATCTCGCCCAAAATTGGCCAAAAGAGTACAAAATAAATCACCCAATGCCTACCCCTTGGCAATGGGGGCGCTAGTATTTCCCCGACAGTGGGTACTGACGAACCCGACAAAGGGGCTAGGTATATATTAGTCTGTTAGACGGCTATATTTTGCCTTGCTCCCACCCGGGGTGGGTGAGGGGTACTGTATATCCGTCTCGCAAAGGCTATGTTGTACCCCAGAAACATATGCGAGATTGGATATAAGATGGTATTATTTATTATTTATTTATTTATTGGTGTTTAAGGTCACCATCAGCATCTAAAGCTATATTGTGACCACAACATGTGTATAAAGTCAAGTTCGGTCAATCGTTTACACTTGTGTTTGCAAGAGGACTGGCACAGGCAAATGGTCAACGGGCCCTATTATACCCTCAAAGCTGAACATGTTTACCGCAGAAAGCAAGCATTGCTCTACCTCCCATGGTTCCCACAGGGGTATAAAATGTTTAGAGTCATATAAAGCTATTTGTTGCGTATAGGTACGGGGTAGAATGGGAAGGGTCGGGTAGTAGAATACCACTTTTGAAACATTAATAATAGTCACAAAGATCAGAAAGACACTGTTTCAGAATTGAGAAGTTTCAGTATCAAAGTTTATAGAAATGCGTCAGATTTTATTCAGATGAATATTTACGAAATAGCCCTCCGTTAGGTTGACACCCTTGCCCTCTTATTATCCTGCATTCCTGCTTACACAGTTCGCAAACATTCTCCTGGCAAGCTTATCAGGGCTTGTTCTTCATCATCCCATATCATATTTTTGGAAACTTTACTGTTTCCTGTATCGGATATATTAACCACATTCTTTTATCCCGGTCTACTAGTCTATTTAATACTCTTTAAAACTTCAGGTCTACCCTTTTGCAGCTCACCGATACCCCATAGGTAGTAAGAAAACTTACAGAGACTGGAGGGCCTCTGAAAGAAGCGATCCGCCCTCTCCCTTTTGGATCTCCCCATTCTGGATAATACATCACTTGTTACAATTCCCAGAATAATACATTGTCCAGAGTGTATTCCCAACTTTACCCCCCACCCCTGATTATTATCAAACGTTTTTGAAAGGGTGTGGTGCCACCCACCTATTTATGTCCCTCGGCGGGCCATCGACTGAAGGCTTAGTTATGTACACACGCATCACAATTCAATAGCTTGCGATATCCCATGTTTAAAGTGGATCCAGCCCCAAATCGCGAATGCATGGTTTACTTGGAAGGACGATCAAAGGATAAAAATTGAAGATCTCTATTACAAAACCCGACAGCAGACCAAACAAAGACTATAGTCTAGCCAGATTTCATTGTCAACTAAGTTTGAACTTTAAGCTGTATGAATGAAATCATTCCTCGCTGAGCGGTAAATCCGTTGGAGGAGATGGGAGCGAGGGGGTATCGCACCCTCTGCTTATATACTTCGTGTCTCCTGTTAGCAGGGCAGTGCATGGTTAGTCAGGCTGGTCCCGATTGAGGAGATGAACTGTTCCATGAACACAGGTTTAAAATGTTTGACATATACGAATACTGGTCGCGTGAGTGTTGACGCTTTCCTGACATGATTTTAAAAAATGTTATCCTCTTATCACCGGACCATGTACAGACCATGATAAACTTTCGAAACAAAAAGACAAATTTACTGTTATTATATTGCATTCACAATCTACTATTCGCATTTTGTCCAATTTAATTTCAATTGTTTCAAACTTGGCATATTCTTTCATTCGCCGTGTACAGCAAGCCTCTCTCATAGAAGTTGTTAACAAGTTGCCTCTATTCATTGTTTCCCTCCATTGTTTTTTTAAGCTCTATTCACTAAGTTAATAAGGCACCTCATTAAGACCCAGTGAAAGATTACTTTAATCTTTATATTCAGTAAACATATTATAACATGGTGCATTAATTAAAAAGCTAGTAAAGGTGGGAGGAGTGTCCCTGGCACTAACATACAATGAGAGGGTTTTTAGGTGCGCTGGTAGCCTTTACCAGTCTCACTGGTGCTAGCAGACCTGGGGAGGGTTGGGTCTGGGAAGATTGGGGGTGGCCCTGGTGCTCACATACATCGGGAGAGTTTTAGGCGGGCTGGTAGCCTTTACCAGTTTCACTGGTGCTAGCAGACCACGCATACACGACACCTGCACAGACCGTGCATACACGACACCTACACACCTCTACATCTGTATTTTTTTCAAAATTTCTTAACTCGGAATCTAACATCTCGAGCTAACCCTTGTGGATATATCTTTTTTACACCATCTCTTCGGGGTTGGAGGACATGGGCCTGCCAAAACAAACTCTGTATCTTCTCTCAATTTTTATTTATTTAACTCTCATGGCAGGGCTATTCGCAACGAGCGACGTTGGGGTTGGTGGCTCCGAAAGGAGCTGTTTGTTTGAAAACCACTCTCTCCGCGCAACAATATCCAATAACTGGCAACGAACAAAAGTGGACAACAAGAAATACCAAACCTAAAAGGGTGACTGCAAGCCATCAAATGTTTCATAGACAACCAAGGGGGACTGAAAGGCAGCCACGCCTAGCAAACCTTTTCCCGGGTGCCTGCAGCGCTCAAATCAACATATCATCAGTCAGGAGTGGGTAATTGAATCGGGCAACTTGTTTAACAAGGACATTACGCTAGAACAACGATGCATCCTCCCGTTAATTTGGGGAGCCTAGTTACAGACCTAGGGGGGCGCGGTGGTGTTGCGGCAACCGGCTCTCGTCAGATCACCAAAGTTAAGTAACGTCGAGCCCTGTTAGTTCTTGGATGGGTGACCGTCTGAGCGATCGATTTGGACAACTGCGTTTAGTCCTTGGGTAAGACACTTAACCCCGATGTCCAAATGGGGGCACGATGACGCGTGTACTATGGCGTGTACTGCACGTCAATGATGCGCATGTCTTCAACCAATCTAACCCTGTCCGTGCTCCAGTGTGGAGTTCTGATGTTGGGAAGCTGGCAGCTGCTTGTCGTTGCTCGGTGGTTCTCTCCGGGTACTCCAGCTTCCTCCACCCGAAAAACTGTCACCGACCATGGCTGTTAAAGTGTCGTTAAATCTTAATAAATAAATAATAAATAGTCACGGACCTTATCGCTCTGTAATATCTTGTTGAATGCTATGCTCGGGGCTGATTTTTTACTTGTAACATACCACTAGTCTTTCCCAAATCATTTGCGTAGACCTACTTCAGTTTCCCCATCGCACCCCAGCGTTCAATTCGGGGAGTATAATCTGCATCGTAAACAGTGAGAATGGGTGTTAGTGCGGATAAGTTCTTTGATGAGCTTTAAAGACGGTCGAGTATCACAAATAGAGATTTGTTTTTAATTTTTCTCCCCCATGGGAGCTGTGGGAAGCGGAGCAGTGCTTGTTAACTGTGGTAAACAAGTCCCGCTGCACCAGCAGGCCAAAACAGGTCCTGACAGGCAATGCACGAAATGGAAATCCCTGATATATACAAGCGCCCCCTTCGATCGGTTAAACCCATCGCAACACCAATGACGCAGTCACAATCAGCATCAGGCGCACGTGGACAAGAGACCTCGGGTACCAACAGACAAAAAAAATGAATAAATCAATAAATGGTCATATTTTTTAATCATTTCGGCAGAAGTGTGTCTCGCATTGGCCTAATAAATTTCACAATATAGACAAGTTTTATTTTGTGACATTAACTACAATTTTAACAATAATTTATTCCTGTTTATCTCATTCCGGTCATTCTCCCTTTTTAGCGATCAGAAGTTTTTTGGTGTAAGTCTTTTTGTAACAACTATGCATGTCAGAATTGGTTTTCAATTCACCTTTTCAGTTGGATTATTCGGATTGTCAATCCAGATTATTAAAAGTTCACTGGAATGCTTCGATTAATAATCCGACCTTACTGCGCACGCTCAGTCAATCCAGATTAATCCAGATTGTTCACGGAAACGTTCCCTGTGTCTGGCATCCTCAAAAAAGGAGATTTAAAAGCACAGATGTCAGTTCATTGTTGCTGACTTTAGCTTTAGAGCCAAACAAAAAATGATGGTTGGCACCAATTTCGGTACCTTCCTAGATACTATGCATTGCATACGCAGATCTAAAAAGTGTGGAGGACCATCTAAGACTTGATTTTTTCAGTTTTGCATGGAAATTTTGGGGAATGGAGGGCAAAATTTGTGTTTGGCCCTGGATTAATTTGAGTTAGCACCAGCTAGTTTGGGCCATTGGTTGTAGTATAAAAATATAGAAATTTTGGGCAGGCCAAAAATCTTGCCCCTCTCATTACAAATGGCAAATATTGCTCCATAAACTTTATGTGGACAAACCTTATTCTGCACCTCAAAAGGAAGCTCCATACCAAATATCAAGTCATTGTACCTACTGGTTCATGAGAAAAAGACTTAAAAAAATTTTGGAGCATTTTTCTGCACCCCCTCCCCATGGGGCTGGACATGTTGATTTGATGATAAACAAAATGCGATGTCAGAACAAGCAACCATCTCAAATTTAACTAAAATTGGTTCAGCGGTTTAGGAGCAGGTGCAAACACCATGTTTCCGGACAACGATGCCGGGTGGCAGACAGTGAGTGATCACTATAGCTCATCCTGACTTTCAGTCTCTCAAGGCAGGTGGTCTCTCATTACAGGTTTGGGGTTTTTGCTAGTCAGTGAACGACCAACCAGACAATACTGGTTGCAGAAATGGAGAAGAACTAATTTTTCAACTTTTTTTTATCATTATTTTATTTTAATTCAGTTTTAATACAAATACAAAGGCATTGTTTAATAAATTACAGCTAAAAGTACAAAAACATTTTGAGATTATGATGTGAAGGGGCTGGTCCATCCAAAATAGTAATTTCTAACTTCATACAAAGTGTTCTCTTTCTATCAATATTTTTATAATAATTTACAGTTGCACCTTGAAAAGTCTATCTTTTTGAGTCTGTCAGGTTTTGCTTTATTAGCAAATAATTCCAGTCACACTTTGAATAAAAATAAGCTTACCTGAGAGTTTTAGTTTGCTTAATCCTCTTTGACTCAGTCACACTTAAGGAAATAAGGGCTATGCAAAGCATGGGCCACTGCCCACTACCTGTAGGCATGTTTGAAGCAGCCTTAAGAGATATTGTGGGACAGAAATATATTTTAAATCAAAAGAGTGAAAACACAAAAAATTTTTAAGTCCAAAAAATGAAAAAGGGCCATAACTCTCGGAAGAATTATTATGCGGAACCCGTTCTAAGTGCACATCCATTCCACCGTGTGGGTCTATCAGCATACCAAAGGAGATCCAAATTCGACTGATGGATTTGAAATTACAATGCAAAACATTTGTATGGACAGATGTGCGGAGGGACAGAGGGCTTCACTAGATATCCCTGAATCCTCCTCCGGAGGTCGGGGACATAACAATGAACATAATTTTTTTTTTTTTACAATAATCTTCATCTTTTCATAGGGGTCTTGATAAAAATTTCTCAGACTTGAAGAGTTATGCAACAAGAGGCCCCAGGGGGCTTGGGGGCGCTCACCTGACATGGTAGCCTAAATATCAACCCAGAAAATTGATTTCAACAAGTTGCATCTGCTCCTCCTAAGAAAAGCTTATACCAAATATCCAAAGATTCTGACCAGCGTATCAAAAAAGTAAAAGATTTTTAAAGAATATTCCTCTTATTGAACTAAGTTATAATTCGGGCTCCCAGAGGGACCCCATATATGAACCCAGGGACTTGGCTTTAACAAACTTGAATTTCACCCCCTAAGGATGCTGCACACCAAATATCAAAAGGATTCATCTGCTGGATCTGAAGGAGATTTTTAAAGAAAATTCCTTATTTTGAACTAAGTTGTCATTCGGGCTCCCATAGTGAGCCCAAATATGAACCAAGGGACTTGGCTTGAACAAACTTGAATCTCACCCACCTAAGGTTGCTGCATGCCAAATATCAAAACATTCCGACTGCTGAATCTGAAGAAGAAGATTTTTAAAGAAAAATTCCTCATATTGACTAAGTTATAATTCAGGCTCCCACAGGGAGCCCAAATATGGACCCGGGGACTTTGCTTTAACAAACTTGAATCCCCCCCCCCCCCCACCCCCAAGGATGCTACACACCAAATATCAAAACATTCTGACTGCTGGATCTGAAGAAGATGATTTTTTAAGAAATTCCTCATTTTGAACTAAGTTACAATTCAAGCTCCCACAGTGAGCTCATATATGGACCTAGGGACATGGCTTGAACAAACTTGAATCTCACCCCCCTAAGGATGCTGCATACCAAACATCAAAACATTCCGACTGCTGGATCTGAAGAAGAAGATTTTTAAAGAAAATTCCTCATTTTGAACTAAGTTATCATTCGGGCACCCACAGTGAGCCCAAATATGGTCCTAGAGACATGGCTTGAACAAACTTGAATCTCACCCCCTAAGGATGCTGCATACCAAATATCAAAACATTCCGACTGCTGGATCTGAAGAAGATTTTTAAAGAAAATTCCTCATTTTGAACTAAGTTATAATTCTGGCTACCACAGTGAGCTCTCATATGAACCCAGGGACTTGGCTTGAACAAACTTGAATCTCACCCCCCTAAGCATGGTGCATACCCAATATCAAAAGATTCTGCCTGCTGGATCTTGAGAAGAAGATTTTCAAAGAAATTTGCCTGAAATGCACTAAGTTCGAATTCAGGCTTCTATAGTGAGCCCCAAATATGAATCCAGGGGGCCGATTTGAACAAACTTGAATCAGATCCACCCCACAATGTTGCATACCAAATATCAAAAGATTCTGCCAGCTGGATCTGGAGAAGAAGATTTTTGAAGAAATTTGCCCGAAATGCACTAAGTTCGAATTCGGGCTTCTATAGTGAGCCCCAAATATGAATCCAGGGGGCTGATTTGAACAAACTTGAATCAGATCCACCCCACGATGTTTCATACCAAATATCAAAAGATTCTGCCTGCTGAATCTGGAGAAGAAAATTTTTAAAGAAATTTGCCTGAAATGCACTAAGTTGGAATTCAAGCTTCTATAGTGAGCCCAAATATGAATCCAGGGAGCCGATTTGAACAAACATGAATCAGATCCACCCCACGATGTTGCATACCAAATATCAAAAGATTCTGCTTGCTGGATCTGGAGAAGAAGATTTTTTAATGTTTTTTCCCATTGCCTACAAGTGTTAAAAAGTGCTGACTCAGCACTTTTTCAAAGTCCCGAAACTGTAACCTTTGATAAAACCTATGGCAATTTTTTTTTACCAATCCTTTCTGTTGGTCCTAAAGAAGCTTCACACCAAATAAAAATGAAAAACTTATACCAATTTTAATATTTTTAATACTTTCCAATGGCCCAGACTAGCTGGTGCAACCCAATTTATTACCAGGGCCAAACACAAATTTTGAATCCCCCAAACACCCAAAATTTGCCAAAAAACTTAAAAAAGATAAGACCAGTATGGTCCTCCATACTTTTTGCGCAATGCGCAACTTGTTGTCAAGGATAACAATAGGCTACCGCCATCTTGTCATTCTTTATTGTTGTGTCTGTTAAATGTTAATAAGAACTGTAATATAACTCAGCGGGGAGGAAGGAGTGTCTACTCCAGGGAGGGCCATCCCCATCTGGGCCATTGGTAAGTATTAAAAATATTAAAATTGGTATAAATTTTTCATATTTTTCCACTATACCAATGGCCCAGACTAGCTGAGAATAGTAAACAGGCAGGTGGGCCTAGTACTTGATATTCATTGCTCCTATTTCAGAAAAATAATGAAAATATATGTGTAATTCTATTTAAGGCCTAGCATAACCCATTATGCTAATTTGATAAAGGAAGCCAAAACATAAAGAAGTCCAGAGAAATGAGACTCCTTATAAATCATTAAAATTGTCCGAGTATTGTATAGTAAAGCTCGTCTTGACACATGACATATACAATAACGCTTCACATCAAGCTACACCCCCCCCCCCCCCCCCCCCCCCATTCCCTTTGTTTTGAAAGTAACTACACTTCAAAACGAAGCGGGTAGCAGACTGGTGACAGTGCTAGAGCAGACCAAACAGAAGGTTGCATGAAAATCCTAATTAGAATGCACAACATTCTGAGCTACCGATTACGGTTCTAAAGATCTGAGATCATCCAAAATTGATTCTAAATCTCGAAGATAAAATTTGGTAAAAGTCGTCTGTTGTGTCCAGTAAGCTTCTTGCATCAAATCCTTCAAAGAAGTACTACTAGCATAAGCCCAAGAAGAAGCTAAAGCTCTATCTTCGTGAGCTGAAATCTTATAAGCTATTCTCTGATTCACAGACAAAGCATTATAAGCTGTCCGAATAGCTAACTGAATCCATCTAGATATGGAATGAACAGAAATATCATATCATTTCTGTTAAGAAGAAGAGAAAGAAATAACCTCTTCCTACCTCTTCTAATAAAACTAGAACGCTGCTTATAAATCCGAAGCGCTCTTACTGGACACAACAAAGGTCTCTGACCATCTGAAGACGGTAATGCTTTAATAAGAATAGGGCTAGGCCGTTTGTCCGGAACCTGATTCTTAGCTAAGAATCCAACTTTCGTAGTGAGAGTAATAGAATTACCAACACTACGATAATACGCGTCTTCAACAGACAAAGCATGAAGCTCACTAAATCTTCTAGCTGATGCAAACGCTAAAAGAAAAAACGTTTTATAAGTAAGAAATTTTAACTCAACAGTATTCAACGGCTCAAAAGGTGCTTCCTGAAGTTTCAGAAGAACCCAAGCTAAATTCCACTAAGGGACTAGTCTCAAGGTACGAGGTCTATTCACAGAGAAATTCCTCATTAATTTATTTAAAGATCCATCTGACTCAATGTTTAATATCCCTTGGTGTGCATAGGTGTCAGAAAGCATAGACCTATAGCCCTTAATAGTGACAGGCTGTCGCTTAACTTCATCAAAAAGATAAATAAAAAAGTTAGCTAACTGAGGAATAGTTGGTGTTAAAAAATCAATCAATTGTGATTCACACCAACGAACAAAAACCTTCCACTTCGCTTCATAATTTAACGAAGAGGAGGTCCTCCTACAGTTAGAAATTGTGTCCACTGCTCGTCTGGAAAACTGTTTTCCATGCAGGAAGGACCGCACAACACTGCACACAATGGAAAAACGTGAAGGTTGAGGCCTTCCAGATTGTGATGAAGCCGATGGAGTTTCCCCTGTGTCAGAAGATCCCGGAGAGGTGGTAACTTCCGTGGAACATCCCAAAGAAGTTCCCGGAGAAGATTTATCCATGGTCTGTGAGCCGACAGACTTGCAACCAGTAGAATCTTGCAAGAAGACTGTTTTATCTTTAGCAAGATCTGTTGAATGAGGGGAGCTGGAAGGTGAACATACCCTATTATCCCGTTCCATGAAATTGACAGAGCATCTACTGCATAAGCCTGAGGGTCCGGACAGGGAGACACAAAAGTTTGTAATTGATTGTTCACACAAGTGGCAAAAAGATCGATCATTGGACGTTCCCACTGGAAGCAAATCTGATAGAAGACAGATTTTTTCAACATCCATTCTGAAGGTAGCAGGCGATCCTTTCTCAATAGAGAGTCTGTTATCACATTGAGACGACCTGGAATATGACGAATCAATATCAGAATCTGATTCTCTTGAGAGAAAAGAAGAATCTTTTCGGTGAGATTCAACAGCTGGACGGAATGAGTATCTCCCTGATTCCGAATATAGGCTACTACTGTTGAATTGACCGACAGAATTTGAACATGTGAGTTTATTACTCGACTGAGCTCAGAGGTCCTCCTGTGTAGCTAATTTAGGGAGAAGTGACTTCTCCCTGGAGCTAAAATAGGGATAAGTGGAGAGAAAAGAGGGAGAAGTGACCAGAAATGTTGAATCGTGTGACTCATTATTCAGATACTATACAGGAGGGTGGGGGGGGGGCACCAAAAATTTGAACAGCTTGTCATTTGTAGATTGGGACCCACAGCAGCCCACAGAGGTTTAAATTGGTGATACCAGTTTAAGAACATTATGAAAACCCCCTAAAGACAGCTGTGCCTACTAAGTTTATAAGTTTATTTTGGATTTTAATGGGAGAGGGAGGGCGAGTGTCTGAGAACGGTAGTAGAAAATTTGCACATAGTGGGTGGGTGGGTGTAAAAAGGAGCCAAATAAAAAATAGGACGTCACTCTTGCAACTTTCTAGTGCCCCCCCTCCCCCCTCCCCCCCCAATGTACTATACAGTAAATTAGGAGGAAAAAGAGTGAAGAAACGTTGAGACAGAAAGACACAATTATTATCCTGTGGTTGTTTTAAATGCCAAAATTTATTAACAACTATAAGAAGACCCCCCCACACACACATCTCCATCACAGACAAACACAAAATTGTTGCTAGTCAATGCAGCCCACCTTGGGTCATTTTCGGAGGGGTTGTCTTGGGACGAAATGACCCGGGCGAATGGAAATCGGGATGAAATGACCCAACACCAATTTCAGACAAGATTTATTTTTTATCACACAACTTGTGGCGAAATAACCCGCGATGATTAGAAATTGGACGAAAAAAACCAATACCATTTTCACACATAATTTATTTTTTGTCAGACTGTACGATAGCAGTACATTTTGATTGCAAATGATGCTTACCGGCAGTCAAAAAGCTGCATTTCACATCACACATGTGTGTGTTATGAAAACTGGAATGAAGTCGCTTAAGTGCAAAGAAAATGTGTCATTTTTTTTAATGACATTCAAACACTACATTGAACTCTTTTTCGTGAGTGTAATCATCATTTCGCAACAGAACAACAGCGAATAACCCATTCAAGTGAATCAAGTATTTATATATTTTAACTCAACATTATTTTGAACGGGGAAAAAAAAGACTGAAATTTGTGAAGCCTTAATAAATATCCAGTTCAAATCAAATCTCACAGAATGCCGTTTCAGATGTGAGGTATAGAGTAAACAACAAGAAGCGAGTTGATTCTGAGCGTCGTAGATCCGAAAACGATTGACTTTAATTGGCCAGGTTTGGGAACGATAGTTAAAGAAAATTGAAAAAATAACTTCGAAAAAATCTAGATATGATGGCAAAATTTGAGGGCGACTTGACTTCGCCTTTTTCTTCGAACAGGTCGAAATTGGAAATCAAAAAGCGACTTTTTCGCCCAGTCGGAGGACCTCTGACTGAGCCAATGATTTAGAGCTAACCAAATTGCCCTTATTTCTTTGTAGTTTATATGGGACACAAGAAACTGACTCTCCCATACACCGTGACACACTTGATCGCCCGGAATCAGAGAAGCACCCCAACCCTCCTGATTGGCGTCCGTCATGATTATGAATGACGGTTCCTGAATCTGAAGTGGTATTCCCTGGGATAACCAATGGATATCCGCCCAAATTTGAAGATGATGTTTTACTGACTGTGTTAAAACAATCGGACTGTCCAACAACTGACGTTTTATGCTCCAATTTTGAATTAGATAAATTTGAAGTGGACAAGTGTGCAAACGACCTAGTGGAATTAACTCCGTGGCGGCGCCGCAAAGTCCTAACAGCCACATAAACTCTCTTGCAGTAATGACTTGTGCGTTTATGCAGTATTTTGTGTAAAGAGAAACTAATTTTGTTCTTGCTACCGGTAAACAGACCCGATTGTTGAGAGTATCGAAACTCATTCCCAGATGAACATACGACCTTGTCGGCATTAAATCCGACTTGTCGACATTCATTATAAAACCTAGGCATCATAGCAGCGATAGCAGACTCTGAACGTCGCTTTGAAGAGCATGAAAATTTCCGTATCTTTGAAGAATGTCGTCCAGATGTGCCGACAACATCGAAGCCGAGTGTGCCCTGAAGTGGCTCATCACCGCATTCATCACCCGAGTGAACGCCCACAGAGCAAGGTTCAGGCCCAAACACATTGCTCTGAACTGGTATACTTTTCCTTGAACCGCGAAACGGAGGTATTTCCGAAAAGCCAGATGAATCAAGATGTGAAAAAACACGTCCTTCAAGTCTATACTTGCGGCGTAATCGTTTATTCGGATGCTGCCTCTCACCGATCGAACTGTCTCCATATAAAATTTTGGAGCAATTATTAGCTTGTTTATCCAACTGAGATCGATGACCGGCCTGTACGAGCCGACTGGCTTCGGCACAATTAAAAGATGACTGTAGAATCCCTTTGAATTGGGATTCTCTATGACCTCTACTGCCTCCTTTTGTAGAAGAGAGTCTACTGCTGAAATCAAAGCCTCTCTCTTTGTTATATTTTGTGGAAGGTTCACAAAAAATGCGGAATCCGCATTAATGGAGGTTTTCTCCAGAACGAAAGACGTAGACCATTTTTTACAACATCTCAAACCCAAAGATCCTGAGTTATTTTGTCCCAGTTGCTTGCAAATTTTGAAAGTCTTCTGCCAACTGGAGAACAGTAGAGGTCGAACTCTTCATTTGTAGGACTTATGAGGCTTATACGAGGAGAAACCTCGTGAAGCTCTCGCACTCCTCTGTGACGTCCGTGTGGGGTTATGCGTTTCGTTATTTTCCGACTGCATCGTCCCCTTTTTGAAATTGCTCCCCTGTTTCGAGCCACCACGCCCACGATTAGCTTTAGAAGCAGCACGGGCTGAGCCTCTCTTGTAGAAAAAATTAACTCTCCGAGGAGTACCACTTGTGGAAGGCTGAGGTTGAGAAGCTGAGCACAACAAACGCTAACTTGTAGCTTTCTTAGAAGCATCATCAAATACAGCTTTTAACTTATCATTGAATAATGAAGAGCCCGAAACGGGAGAGGCCCTTAGAGAGCTCTTAACACTGTCGTCAATAAATGACGTAGATTTAAGGGCAGCATCATGCCTGACCAACTCTAAATTCACTACTGAAAGAGCAGAGTGGGATGTTGTATACATGATGGCGCGAGAGAGCACTCTCAAAGGAGATAACAACTTCTGTTAAGCTCTCAGATTTCAAATTGCCGGCCAATGCCCTGCAAATATGATCTGCATATGACAGAGCGTCCAAAATACTTCTGCTAGATTCAATGCAAGTATCTATAACAAAAGAACTGACGCTACACGATGACAGAAGAGACATACCTAAGTCCCTTGTTCCGTCATCCAATCGCAGAGGAGCTCCTGGAATCTTATTCTCACCTACCGTATTTAAGAAGGTATTGCCTGTAAAAGGTAGGTCAAGCTTCCTTTCCGAAAGGAAAGAACTTTTTCTAGCCTGTGCCAGGTCAGCAATAACTTCGTCACAACAATCAAACACATCTAATGCTTGGACTGATTGAGACAGATACAGAAGGATACTTTCCTTTGACTTAATGACCTCCCTGTCTAAAGAAGACAGGCGCTTGGCTCTAGAAGGCGCAGAACTCTGACCAGAAGGAATTAATTCAGGTGAAAAATCCTGCAGGAATCTCATAGTTTCCATATGTTGCTCAGCCAAAGATGTAGTGTCAGTCTCGTCTTCATCAAACTCCCTAACACTACCAGCTAGAGGTTCCTGGTCTGGTCTATTATCGGCATACTGATTATCTGAGGAAACCTTTCTTTCTGCCGATCCAGCACCGTCCGAATCATCCGAAGCAGAGATCGATGACGGCCGCATATTATGCTGCTGGGAGTCTGCAATTAGCTGGGCAATTTGCTCCAGCAAATCCATATTCGAGGCTATGTTCACCCTCGTTCTACGCCTATTTGGCTCCGGAAGGTGATCTGACACAGAGCCCTGTGTCTGTCTTTTAGAAAGACGTTTGCCTCGAAATGCTAGCCTTAGAGAGAGCCAGATCCTGGCTCTGACTCTCTACCTCTGGATCTTGGCGGCTAGCATGCGGTCTACTATGCTGAGTCCTGGAAACAGATGAAGAAGAGGCTCTTATATCAAGATTACTGACAGCCGTACTGGCAGAGAAAGGTACATCCAAAACAAATGGCTCCGAAGCATTATCTACCGGACTACCAGCAGAACTGGCAATAAAAGTCTAATCTTTCTATTTTGACCCCAAAACAGATGAATGCTTCGCTACTGATGCACCTTTCAATTTGACTGGCCTCTCCCCCTTACGTGCCGTCATCTGAACAGAGGACTATCTTCCATCCTTCGTATTCTGGACCGCTACGGATTTTCCCGGTACTGAAGCACTAATTAAAGGCTCCGTTACACCGTTCGAGCTAGTTAACCATCTGCTTGTCCGAGGTACCGAGTATTCTGCGATACCTCGTAAGTCAACATGCTCTGTATCTGAAGACGACGGCAGCACAGAACTTGATGTATACCATGACCAATACCATGTTCTTGTTCCTCCGAAATGGAAACTAAATTTTGATTAGTTACCTTAGGCGAAAGCACCGAAATTGTGCTTCGCCGACACATACATAAGTTGAGAGGGAATTCCATCGCTTGGAATCCCAAGAACAGCAAATTGCACAGATAACATCTTTCAAGCAACGAGTGCAAGCCAAACATGATGAATGAGAATCAAGATAGGACTTCTTCCTCTTACATTTCGAACATGAGGACTTCAAATACACACACGCCCGAGGCAAAAAATTTAAACTGAATAGGAGCCGGTAACTAAGTCCAAAACAGGCACAACAAAGGCCCAGGTCAGACAACCGGTAGCCCAAGAATACCCTTAACAATAGAGAAACTTCCCTAGAAGATTCCCCATAGAGAAGGGTAATGGCAAACAGACACGCCCGACTATGTTAAAAATAACCGGTACGCGACAAAGGGGGTACAAATAATCCACATTCCGTAAATTATCTAAGATTTTCAAGAAGAATTTTTAATTAATAACAAATTCCCAAACGGCAAATAGTTCTTAAAAATCTAACGAGAGGATTCAAGGGGGAAAAAGGTGAACATTGAACACACACATAATGATAAACAAAGAATGAACGAATCAGGTGCATATCCCGAAAACGGGAAGAACAATTTAATTTCAATAAAGTTATAGCCCTGAATGTTCAAAAACTCAATGTCTATATTCAGCTAGATTCTGCTGCAATTATTCCACCATTCCACTTCAAAATCATGTCTGGCTACATTATACTTTAGGATTTTATAGCACAAAAGTCAGGATACGTGTTGATCTGACATGGGCCAAACAACAGAATGACAAGATGGCAGTAGCCTATTGTTGTCCTTGACAACAAGTTGCGCATTAGGCAAAAAGTATGGAGGATCATACTGGTCTTCTCTTTTTTAAGATTTTTGGCACATTTTGGGGGTTTGGGGGGATTCAAAATTTGTGTTTGGCCCTGGTAATAAATTGGGTTGCACTAGCTGGTCTGGGTCATTGGTATAGAGGAAAAATATTCTCGGTGCCGTGCAATTTTGGAGATATGGAAGTTTTTTTCCTATTTTTAGCTCTCGAGGTTCCCACGGGGCAATGAGAAACATTTTTTTTGCATCAATCAACTACTTATGACCCATTATCACCTCATATCAAATTTGGTTCAAATCGACTTCACAGTTTTTAAAATAGAAATTTTAGGCGTGGCCAAAATTTTTGCCCCTCCCATAACGAAGGCAAATAAAGGCTGACAAACTTCTCTAGAACAAACTTGATTCTAAACCTCAAAAGGACTTTGTATACCACATATCAAGTCTCTGCTACTGGTGGTTCATTAGAAGAAGATTTTCAAAAAATTTGGCCATTTTTTCCCCACCCCTCTGCTCAATATGAGCCGAAACCTAATTTGCATAAAAATCAAAATGCCCCAATATAACCACTACTTACATGAAATTTAATTAAATTGTGGCCAGTGGTTTAGGAGAAAGAGGCTCAAACACCACCTTCACACAGGATGACGGACGAAAGATGGACGGACGACGGACAAAGAGTGATCAGAAAAGCTCACCCTGACTTTCAGTCAGGTGAGCTAACAAATCCAGTTAATATAGTTTTCAGACAATCTGCAGTTAAAGATTCTTGTCAAACATGTGTATGATTTCACATATAAGGATTCGGGGAACAGTTGACCTGTTTGACAATTTCACTGTTGGGCAGATATCCTGGTTACATTCTTGATGTATTGTTTTCTGTACACATTACATTGATCGTAATTGATTTTAATCATCTGAAATTGCCAAAAATTGATTTTCCAGTCTCTCAAAAAAGGAGAAAACCTGAGTTTTTGCCACAGTTTTGTGGTCTCTTAAGACAGATGGTCTCTCAAGACAGGGTTTACCGTATCTGCAAATTTTCAACAACACCATAATTTTGTAAATAATTGGAAAAAAATGTAAATTTTATAGTAAATTTCCTTTCTTATTATACCTACCACAATTGTTTACTACAGGCTTACACTACAGTGGAAGACCCTAACTCGGAAAATATACTCTCTATTTTGATCTTTCCCAAGTGATTTGGGAAAGAAAAGTGGTGCAAAAGCACCACAAAAAATTAGCCAAAACTGGGTCGAGCGCCATCAATGCACACCCAGTAGGAGACACTCTTCTCTTAGTACAAATCCACAACTTCCGGAACCAGTGCGCAAGCCGTAATTAATGCATCATTCTTTTGAGTCCGCCAACATTGGAGTTATGTGATCAGCGGGGAGGGAGGATTCTTACCCGAATAAGAAGACGGGAGCGCCTCCATGTAAACAACTGCGGTAGGTATAATAAGAAAGGAAATTTACTATAAAATTTATACTTCCTATCAACCTACCTTACAATTGTTTACTACAGGCTGAATAGACAATAGGATGGAGGGAATCACATAACCAACCCACACATGAACCAACTGCACTGGAACCGTGCACAGAGGAAGAGGTCCCTAGGCCTATTAAACAATAGCATCACAAACATTAGTAAAAGACAATGAGAGATGAGGCATATGGTTCTGTATGATTCACAGACAGAAAGGGCAGTAACAGCACAGAGCTGGAACTGACCTTGTAAGAAGCCGATTGGCTTGGGTAGACAACAGCCTGAGCAGAAGAAAGAGGGCCCAAAGTAAAAAGGTCCTCTGACTGCTCCTGCAACTGACGCAGAGAGGTGGAGAAAGTAGCATTTCTCCAGTAGGCTGCCTGCATAACATCCGGCAAAATGAGCCCAAGAGGTAGACAATGCACACACCTCGTGGGCAGAAATGTGATTGGTAATACAATCGCCAGTCGCTAGACGAGCGTAAGCCACGCAAATAGCAAGACAAATCCATCGAGAAATGGATTGAGGAGAGATCTTCTGTCGACCAGGAATAAGAGACAGAAAAAAATCATTTCCTACCTTTCCTAATGAACTGCGTCCGATTGAGATAAATGCGAATTGCACGAACCGGACAGAGTAAAGGGTGGTTACCCTCAACAGAAGGAAGAGCCCTGATAAAGATAGGAGGTGGAGTCGTTTCTGGTATCTGATTCTTGGCCAGAAAGGAAGAATCAGTGATAAGCTAAGACTGCTGGGAGAGCTCCTGAAAAAGGCTGGCATCAATCGAGAGGGCGTGAAGCTCACTAACCCGTCTGGCTGAGGCAAAAGCCATCAGAAAAGCCGTCTTGTATATGCGAAAATGCATATCCACCTAAAAGGTTCGAATGAAGGTAGAAAGCAAAGCAGCACCCAAGAAAGATTCCATCTTGGGGTAAGCTGCAAAGTCCTATAATTTTCAAAGAAAAGTGCCGAACAAGCTTGGAGAGGTAAGGATTAGTGCCGATACAATGTTTTCCCACATACGAAAAGGTCTCCGAAAGCATGGACCTGTACCATTTGATGGCAACAGGCTGGTGACCCCGAGAATCAAACAGATATACCAGAAACTCCGCAACCTGTGAAATAGAAGAATTGGCATAAACAACAGAGTGATTGGCAAACCATCGACAGAAGACCTTCCACTTTGCCGCATAAGCTAAACCAGTGGAGTGCTTCCTCAAAGAAGAAATGCACTCCACTGTTCGTCTCAAAAAAACCTCTACGGAGGAGACAGGACCTGACAAAAGATATGCGTGAAGGCACAATGAAATTGGGTCGACGTAAAACCTCCTCGGGTGACCCTGGCAAAGAAGGTTGCGACGTAGAGGGAGACGTGCTGGAACCGCCACCAACAGAGAGCGGAACAGATTGATCCACACCCGCTGAGGCGACAGGGGAGCAATCAGAATGATTCGACAACTGCAGGTTCTTATCTTGGCTAGAACCTGAGGCAGAATCGGAACCGGTAGGAAAGCGCAGCTGACAAGACCGTTCCAATCGAGTGACAGAGCGTCCACGGCGAAAGCCGGAGGATCTTGACACGGAGACACGAACGTGTCCACCTGATTTTTCCAAAGAGTCTCAAAGAGATCGATGTTGGGATGACCCCAGAGATCGAAAAGCGACTGGAATACCGCCTTGTGGAGCATCCACTTGGTGGCAATGACCCTGCCCCGTCGGGACAGGGCGTCGGCTGCGGCGTTCAGATGACCCGGATTGTGATGAACCACCACACCGGCATTGACATCCTGAGTGAGCAATACAAGATCCCGAGCCAATTCATACATGGTAACCGAGTGCATGCCGCCCTGGTTCCGAATGTAAGCAACCACTGTCGAATTGATGGACAACAGAAGGACCTTGCGATTCGAAAGGTGGGGGATCTTCTGCAAGAAACTCAGAAGAAGAGCAAGAAGCTCCTTCTGGTTGATGTGAAGAGCTGCTTGATCCTGGTTCCATGCCCCATGAAGGGAAAGACCTGGAGGACCCAATGTCGCACCCCATCTGAGATTGCTGGCATCTGCAGTCAGAACACGATCGGATGTGGGCAAGTCCAACAGAACCCCCTGCATAATCCACTGAACATCCGTCCAGGGGAGAAAGTGACGTTGAAGAGATTCCGGTAACTGAAGCACCAGGTACAGAGGATCGAAATTAGGCCTCCAACGACTCAGCAGAAAGTGTTGGAGAGGTCTGACATGCAGCCGACCTAGAGGAATAAGATCCTTCATCGAACCGCAGAGACTGAGCTGTCTGAGAATACTCACAGCTGTCGCGGACGTGGACTGGGACAGAGTCAAGTCAAAAGCTGAGAGAATCACAGCCCTTGCCCGGGGAACCACCACCGTATTGAATGGAGTACGGAAGTCCATCCCCAGATGACAAAACGACTGAGAAGGGACCAGGACCGACTTCTCATTGACTCTGAACCCTAGCAATGTGAGCAGACTCAACAGTGTGTCGACATCTGACTCCAGAAAGGCAGCATTGGAATATCTCTGGAGCATATTGTCTAGATATGCCAAACTGGTCACCCTGGACTGTGTGCGATGAAAGGCTATCACATGCAACTTTAGTCGGGTGAAGGAGCCAGGTTGAGGCCAAAAGGCATGGCCTTGAACTGGTAAACTCGCCCCAAAAAAGCAAACTTGAGATACTTTCGAGATGGCCGATGAATTGGAACGAGAAAGTAAGCGTCTCGCAGGTCGATGCTGGAAGCGAAATCCTCCTGGTGAAAGGAACGGCAAACCGACCTGAAAGTCTCCATACTAAACTTGGGAGCAGTGATAGACTGGTTCAGGATACTCAAATCCATAACCGGTCAGAGCCGGCCGTCCTTCTTCGGCACCAAGAACAGGCGGGAACAAAATCCCACTGACTGAATATTCTTGACGACCTCGATCGCCCCCTTTGCCAGGACATTGTCTATCTCCGTGGTCAAAAGCTTCCGAAGGGAAACGTCTGTAGGAACTGGAGTTGGAAGAGGCCCTCGACAGAGTGGGGTGCCTATGGAAGGATATTCGCAGACTGGACTGAACAAGAGCTGGACTGTCATCCGGTGCATACCCCCACATGGTGTACCGCCTAGTGTGGGCATACCTATGACCAAACATTGTTTATGAATATGACTGAAGGACGGATGCACAGATGGGTGGACGCAATCCAGTATACCAACCCCCCCCCCCCCCATTTTCTTTGAACGTTTTCATCAATTTCTAAGTCAAAAGGTATGGTAAATTGTTTGGTGTTTGGAAGTTTCATGCAATGAGGCAGAAGCCTTTGTCATAGGTAAACTGCATGCCATAATTCACTGAAATCTGATAACCCTAATCCAATATACCCCTACCCACACCCCCCATCCCCCATTTTATTCGAAAGTTTTCAACAATTTCCAACAATTTCTAAGTCAAAAGGTATGGTAAATTGTTTTGGTGTTTGGAAGTTTTATGCAATGAGGCAGAAGCCTTTGTCATAGGCAAACTGCATGCCATATTTCACTGAAATCCGATAACCCATATCTGAGATACAGGCTGAACAGACAAATAATGTCTATTTCCTACAATTTCTAAGTCAACAAGTAATAAAAAAAATAAATAAATAACTAGTGTGGGCATTGTGGGCATACCTATGGCCAACGTGGGCATACCTATGACCAACAAATATTATAGAAAATTATAATTTACTTAAGTTATGAAAGTTATGAAAGTAATGAAAGTTCTGAATATTCTCAGACGGACTCACACACGGACAGACGGACAGTCGCATGTAATCCAGTATACCCCCATTTTCATCGAAAGTGGGGGGTATAACAACATCTAACACCCAAGGATCGGATGTGATGGTGGCCCAATGGTATGGGAATTCTGATATCCTTCCTCCAGCCTGGGACGAATCGAGGTGAGGACCTTCATTTTGAGCCCTGGTGAGGCCCGCGAGAGGAGAAACCACCTCCTCTATTATATGAAGAATCCTGAGTCTTCCCTCTAGCCTGCTGACGCTTATCCATACCCCGTGAAAAAAAAGTAGAAGTGATGGCAGGAGGATCAGCCTTTTGCTTTGCAGCGGAAGCAGAAGGGTGCTTGTTAGGCTTTGGACAGCGCCTGTCTCCAACAGAAGGCTGATCAAGCTGAAGAAGCAGCAGCTGATCTTGGAATGACGTAGGACTTCATCCCGGACCATCGCCACGGAACCCTGGAACTGTTGCGGACCCGCCAAAGAAGCAGATCGAAGAGCAGTGCACTGCCCCTCAGGAAGGGAACGGTTTCTGTCCAGCACAGTGTCCCTGCGAACTAATTCCAAGTTAGCCGTGTTACAGGCATGCGTGTGAGTAAGATGTATGAGCACCTTGATAGCACACGCAAAGGAGCCTGTACGAGGAGGCAGATAAGCAGCGAAAGCAGAGACGTCGTGATCTGAGAGAGAAAGCATGCGAAGCATCTCTCTCGATAAGCCCAACACAGACTCCAGACTAGCCATATGGATAATGGCCGACTTGGGCTTGGAAAGGCCAAGGGAGTTGTAGTCTTGATCCAAGACCGTCAAAGTCTGGCAGACTGACGGATTGGCGGAATCGAAGGAACGATAACGCACTGGAGGTAAAAAGTGTCAACCCTGGTGAAAAACGAAGTCTTCATAGCCTTGGAACTCAGCTTAGGGTCCAAAGCTGTAAACGCTTCAACCACCTGTACCAACTGGCACGGTCGAAGGCACCCAGAAGCAGGTTGCTCCGCAGGCTGTAGGCGTGCGACCGATGATTGTGGCCTGGCTGACACTGTCAGCAGGTTTGACGGTTTGAGAACTGGAAGGAACCCAAACACAAAGTCAAGAGCTGCCCCCAAGTCAGAAGACTGTTGACTCTCAACGTCAGGTATGTCTGACTCATCCTCTGAGTCGGAAGACACACAGCCCGTCATGGGCAAACCAGCCGACACCTCCCATGCTTCCAATCCCAGGAGGCAGCACCACAGGGGGGCACCTGGAAACCACTAGTAGCCTCGCTGGAAGCAACGGGAAGGCTCTTGGACAGAACCTGAGTGAGCAAGGAAAGGGCCTCCCTAAGCTCACTGCCCGTGTTGGCCAGTTCGACGTGGGAACGAACCGGCAAAGTGGCTTCACTCCTGACCCTTTTAACCAGCCAAGGGTCACGATCCTCAAATACACCCGACGTGGGGCGACAGGCTGCAGCCGAAACATCTGAAGGCAGATGTGTATAGGGGTGTGACATACCCCGAGGATCTACACAGCGGGAACTCAGTGGAGTCGTCATGGACCTATGAGGGACAGAATGAACAGGCTGCACAAAAGGCGTTGGTCCCGCAATACTGGCCATGTGGCCAGAGTGCGTGGCCGGAAACACCAGAGAGTTCATAGTGGCCCCACCATGAACATCCGAATCCAAAAAAACTGCTGTGCTCGACGGATGAGAGGCCACAGCAGAGGGTTCGGTCGGCAGCCCCTTCCGACTTTGCAGAGTTGAAGTCAGGGAAGGCTGAGGCCGATACCCCACATCCACACTACCAGACATCACTGCAGACCCCTGCAGGGATAAGCCGAGGCCAGCTGAAAGACTGCACATCCCCCACAGAGGGGGTATAACCCTAACCAGACGTGGTCATGTCGGGAGGCCCCGAACGACAGTGTCTCCCCATCCCCCCGTGGGTGCGGGGAGGAATAGGCACGAGAACACACCACAAGCTTGGGAAAACGGCACTGCCCTAAAGGAACAGTACTGGACATAACAGAGGTGAGAGCAGTAGAAAAAAAGGTGAACTCAACAGATGTAGAAAGTAGAAGAGCACCCCCAACTACGAGAGAAAGGTAGCAGAAAAAGGACCGGTGGGAACACAACCGAACCCAGACAGCTGCCAGGGACCCAAAAAACAGAAATTCTGCCTTCAACAGAGAGGAGAAATCCTGTCCATACAGCTCCCATTGACACCTAACTCCAATAATAATACTAAATTAATCAACCGAAAAATTTTATGTCCGAACCGCACAGTATGCGAAAGTCGCATGCGAACACGGAAAATATATAAAATACAATGAAAATGTGGTTGAAAATAATAACGAGAATATATAAAACACAGTCCTGTTATTATACGATCCTCAAATCCATAATTCCAGTTACAGGTAACCATTATCAACGAGTTGAATTATCACTGTTTCTCAATGCAAAATGGATGTCCTGTCACATGGGCAGACGGAAAAAGAATGATTCATTAGTTACTGCTTGCGCACTGGTTCCGGAAGTCATGGGTTTGCACTAAGAGAAGAGCGCCACCTACTGGGTGTGCACCGATGGGGCTCGACCCAGTTTTGGCTTATTTTTTCGTGGTGCTTTTGCACCACTTTTCTTTCTCGAATCACTTAGGAAAGATCAAAGTAGAGAATATATTTTTCGAGTTAGGGTCTTCCACTGTAGTGCAAGCCTGTAGTAAACAATTGTAAGGTAGGTTGGAAAGAAATTAAAATCCTATTAATATGCATACCTCTGGTACAAGTATAAACTAGAAAGTGTTTTAGCACACTAAAACATAGGTCTCCCCTTCCTTTTGAGGACAGAGGTCAAGGTCACATGCAGTTCATCAAGGTAGCAGACATGCGGTTTCATGGTGACAAATCCACATGTCAAAAAAAAATAAATTCTGGTCTGGACAATTACTCCCTATTCAAAAAACATAAATCTGACCTTGAGGTCAAGGTCACATGAAGGTCATGATGACGTGGTCTCATTGTGATACATCCACATGTCAATCATCTAAGTCCTAGGTCAAAAAACCAAAAAAGTTCTGATCTGGACAATTATTCCCTATTTGAAGTACATAAATTTGACCCTGAGATCAGAGGTCAAGGTCACATGCAGTTCATCAAGGCAGCGGACATGCGGTTTCATGGTGACACATCCACATGTCCAAAAAAAAAAAATCTGGTCTGGACAATTATTCCCTATTTAAAGTACATAAATTTGACCTTGAGGTTAAGGTCACATGAAGGTCATGATTACATGTGACATGCAGTCTAATTGCGATACATCCACATGTCAAATATCCAAGTCCTAGGTCAAAAAACAAAAAGGTTCTGGTCTGGATAATTATTCCCTATTTGAAGTACATAAATTTGACCTTAAGAGCAGTCTCATGGTGACACATCCACATGACAAATAACCAAGTCCTAGGTCAAAAAACAAAAAAATTCTGGTCTGGACAATTACTCCCTATTTGAAGTACATAAATTTGACCTTGAGGTCAAGGTCACATGAAGGTCACGACATGCGGTCTCATGGTGACACATCCACATGTCAAATAACCAAGTCCTAGGTCAAAAAACAAAAAAATTCTGGTCTGGACAATTACTCCCTATTTGAAGTACATAAATTTGACCTTGAGGTCAAGGTCACATGAAGGTCACAATGGTATGCGACACACCGGCTCATGGTGATACATCCACGTGCCAAATATCTAAGGCCTGGCTCAAAAGACAAACAAAAAAGCACAAATCTGACCTTCAGATCAAAGGTCAAGGTCACATGAAGGTTACAATGGCACGCTACACACATGCTCAAGGTGATACGTCCACATGCCAAATAACTAAAGCCTGACTCGAAATACAAAAAAGTTCTGGTCCAGACAGTTTCCCTTAAAAAAATGCATAAATCTGACCTTCAGGTCAAAGGTCAAGGTCACATGAAGGTCACTATGGTACACTGCACACTGGTTCATGGTGATACATCCACATACCAAGTATCTAAGGTGTAGGTCAAAAGACAAAAAAGTTATGGCCCGGACAAAGTTTGTGTGATGTTTCCCTTAAAAAAACACATAAATCTGAAAGAAGAAGAAGAATATGCACTAAAACAATATGCCTCCCTTCTGGGAAGGGGAGACATAATACCCTGTAAAAAAAAAGAAGCTCTAAAGGGCCTGTAATCGCTGACCCAGAACATATAAAAATGTGATTTCACCTTGGCTTTCCATGGTAACTATGAGCCGCAATTGTGGCCATGTTTGCAACATTACATGACGATCCAGAGAAGATGAAAATGTGATTTCCCATAGGGTTTCTATAGTAACTGTAAGCCACAATTGAAGCAATGATTGCAACTCGATCAACATTAAATGAGGAACGTTGGTAGAGGGGGTCCCAGTCATCAACCATGCAAAATTTCAAAAAATCTAGCCCTGGCGTTTCAGAGGAGAAGATTTTTGAAAATCCACCAATCAGAATCAAAGAATGCCTCTGGTGGCCATGTTTCCAAAACCATTGGAACAAAATGAGGATCGTTTGTAGAGGACCTCCCATAGACTATCCCTGTCAGGTCTGGTTCATGTGGGCTCAGTTGTTCCAGAGAAGAAGATGAAAATGTGATTTCCCATAGGGTTTCTATAGTAACTGTACGACACAATTGCGGCCACGTTTGTAATTCGATCAACATTAAATGTAGATCGTTGATAGAGGGGGTCCCAGGTCATCATTTATGTGAAGCTGCAAAAGATTTGGCCTGGCAGTTTCAGAGGAGAAGATTTTTGAAAATTCACCAACCAGAATCAAAGAATGCATCTGGAAGCCCTTTTTCATCCAATGGAACAAAATGAGGAACGTTCGTAGAGGATCTCCCATAGACTATTCCTGCCAAGGTTGGTTCACACCAGCTTAGTAGTTACAGAGAAGAAGATGAAAATGTGAAAAGTTCAAAGACGCCGGATGACGCCGAACACTAAGTGATGTGAAAAGCTCACATGGCCTTTCAGGCCAGGTGAGCTAAAAAAGTTTTCTAGCTTGAAAACTGTCGGAGGAGTTTAGCATATCAGTCTCTTCAAGTGGTCATTGACACCAGACAAGAAATAGCTTGCAAATGTGATAGGCTCTGTAGCAGTATTAGCAATTAGAACTACCACTGAAGATGATGAGCCTGAAAAACCAATAATAAATCCAAGTTCATGGGAGATAATTTGGTTAAAATTGTTGCAGGTCAAAAATTTTGGAATATGCCCGCTTGTTAGTCATAATGTTTGAGAAGTTTTATCAAAATTGGTTCATTAGTGACGGAGGTGTTGCATACAAAATCAAAGTGTCAATGACACTGTAGCTTAACTTGTGTGTAATATGAAGTGCACTCTGTACCAAAGAGCTGAGGGGTGGGTTAATATGACCTCACAGTTAATGTATGGGGCCCTCACAGTTAACGTATATCAACAAAAGTTACCAAGTTACAGTGAAATTATTCCAAAACCAGTCATCCTATCAAGTTACATTGAAATCCCTTCATAAATATGGCCTGTAGACTGTGTTAAAGGTTTTTGGGCTTTGGGACCCTGTAGCCGTCAGTTTCCCAATTGCGTCCAAAGGGGACATTCTCATCTAGACATTATATGAAGACAACCTATCAAGTTACAATGAAATCCCTTCATAAATATGACCTGTAGACTGTGCTAAAGGTTTTTGGGCTTTGGGCTCGGGCAGCCATCATGGTTGAATGATCGCAACCAAAAGGGGACATTCTCATCTGGGCATCATCTGGAGTGATCCTACGAAGTTACAATGAAATCCCTTCATAAATATGACCTGTAGACTGTGCTCAAGGTTTTCGGGCTTCGGGCCCTGAAGACGTCACAGTTGACCAATCATGGCCAAAAGGGCAATCATGACCAAAAGAGGATGTCATCATCTAGGCATTATATGGAGTCAAACTAACAGGTTACAATGAAATCCTTCCATAAATATAACCTATAGACTATGCTAAAGGTTTTGGGGTTTTGGGCTCGGGCAGCCACCAAAGCTGAATGATCGCGACCAAAAGGGGACGTTCTCATCTAGACATTATTTGGAGTCATCCTACCAAGGTACAATGAAATCCCTTCATAAATAGCATCTGTAGACTGTGCTAAAGGTTTTTGGGCTTCGGGCTCCTGTAGCCATCACAGTTGAATAATGGTGTCCAAAAGGGGCTGTTCTCATCTCGACATTATATAAGTCAACCTGCCAAGTTACACTGAAATCCCTTCATAAATATGACCTGAAGACTGTGCTAAAGGTTTTCGGGCTTTGAGCTCGGGCAGCCATCATGGCTGAAAGATCGCAACCAAAAGGGGACATTCTCATCTGGGCATCATCGGGAGTGATCCTACGAAGTTACAATGAAATCCCTTCATAAATATGACCTGTAGACTGTGCTCAAGATTTTTGGGCTTCGGGTACCAGTAGGCCTCACAGTTGACCAATCAAGACCAAAAGGGGATGTCATCATCTAGGTATTATATAGAGTCAACCTAACAAGTTACAATGACATCCTTCCATAAATACGACCTATAGGCTATGCTAAAGGTTTTTGGGCTTGGGCACCCATCAAGGCTGAATGATCGCGACCAAAAGGGGACATTCTCATCTAGACATTATTTTGAGTCATCCAACCAAGCTACAATGAAATCCCTTCATAATTATGACCTGTAGACTGTTCTAAAGGTTTTCGGGCTTCGGGCCCCTGTAGCTGTCACAGTTGCCAAATTGAGTCCAAAAGGGGACGTTCTCATCTAGACATTATATGAAGTCAAACCTACCAAGTTACAATGAAATTCCTTCATAAATATGACCTGTAGACTGTGCTAAAGGTTTTCGAGCTTCGGGCTCAGGCAGCCATCATGGTTGAATGATCGCAACCAAAAGGGGACATTCTCATCTGGGCATCATCTGTAGTGATCCTACAAAGTTACAATGAAATCCCTTCATAAATATGACCTGCAGACTGTGCTCAAGATTTTCAGACTTCGTGCACCTGTAGCCATCACAGTTGACCAATCAAGACCAAAAGGGGATGTCATCATCTAGGCATTATATGGAGTCAACCTAACAAGTTACAATGAAATCCTTCCTTAAATATGACCTATAGACTATGCTAAAGGTCTTTGGGCTCGGGCAGCCATCAAGGCTGAATGATCGCGACCAAAAGGGGATGTTCTCATCTAGACATTATTTGGAGTTGTCCTACCAAGTTACAATGAAATCCCTTCATAAATATGACCTGTAGACTGTGCTCAAGGTTTTCGGGCTTCAGGCCCTGAAGACGTCACAGTTGACCAATCATGGCCAAAAGGGCAATCATGACCAAAAGAGGATGTCATCATCTAGGCATTATATGGAGTCAAACTAACAGGTTACAATGAAATCCTTCAAATAAATATAGCCTATAGACTATGCTAAAGGTTTTGGGGTTTTGGGCTCGGGCAGCCACCAAAGCTGAATGATCGCGACCAAAAGGGGACGTTCTCATCTAGACATTATTTGGAGTCATCCTACCAAGGTACAATGAAATCCCTTCATAAATAGCACCTGTAGACTGTGCTAAAGGTTTTTGGGCTTCGGGCTCCTGTAGCCATCACAGTTGAATAATGGTGTCCAAAAGGGGCTGTTCTCATCTCGACATTATATAAGTCAACCTGCCAAGTTACACTGAAATCCCTTCATAAATATGACCTGAAGACTGTGCTAAAGGTTTTCGGGCTTTGGGCTCGGGCAGCCATCATGGCTGAAAGATCGCAACCAAAAGGGGACATTCTCATCTGGGCATCATCGGGAGTGATCCTACGAAGTTACAATGAAATCCCTTCATAAATATGACCTGTAGACTGTGCTCAAGATTTTCAGGCTTCGTGCACCTGTAGCCATCACAGTTGACCAATCAAGACCAAAAGGGGATGTCATCATCTAGGCATTATATGGAGTCAACCTAACAAGTTACAATGAAATCCTTCCTTAAATATGACCTATAGACTATGCTAAAGGTCTTTGGGCTCGGGCAGCCATCAAGGCTGAATGATCGCGACCAAAAGGGGATGTTCTCATCTAGACATTATTTGGAGTTGTCCTACCAAGCTACAATGAAATCCCTTCATAATTATGACCTGTAGACTGTGCTAAAGGTTTTCGGGCTTCGGGCTCAGGCAGCCATCATGGCTGAATGATCTCAACCGAAAGGGGACATTCTCATCTGGGCATCATCTGGAGTGATCCTACGCAGTTACAATGAAATCCCTTCATAAATATGACCTGTAGACTGTGTTCAAGGTTTTCGGGCTTTGGGCACCTGTAGCCGTCACAGTTGACCAATCACGACCAAAAGGGGATGTCATCATCTAGGCATTATATGGAGTCAACCTAACAGGTTACAATGAAATCCTTCCATAAATATGACCTTTTAACTATGCTAAATGTTTTTGGGCTCGGGCACCCATCAAGGCTGAATGATCGTTATCAAAATGGGACATGCTCATCTAGACATTATTTGGAGTCATCCTACCAAGTTACAATGAAATCCCTTCATAAATATGACCTGTAGACTGTGCTAATGGTTTTCGGGCTTTGGGCCCCTGTACCCGTCACAGTTGCCCAATCACATTCAAAAGGGGACTTTCTCATCTAGACATTACATGAAGTCTACCCACCAAGTTACAATGAAATTCCTCCAAAAATATGACCTGTAGACTGTGCTAAAGGTTTTCGGGTTTTGGGCTTGGGCAGTTGTCACGGTTGACAGATCGCGCCCAAATGGGGAAATTCTCATCTAGACATCATAAGGAGTCATCCTACCAAATTACAATGAAATCCCTCCATATTAAATATGATCTGCAGACTGTGCTAAAAGTTTTTGGGTTTCGGGCTTGGGCAGCCATGACGGTTGACAGAACATGCCCAAAAGGGGACGTTCTCATCTAGGCATTATACAGAGGCATCCTACCAAGTTACAATGAAATCCCTTCATAAATACGACCTGTAGACTGTGCTAATGGTTTTCGGGTTTTGGGCTCGGGCAGCCGTACCGGTTGACCTATCGCAACCAAAAGGGGACGTTCTCCTAGACATGACCCCAAACCTGCATTTGAAATTTCATGACAATCAGACAAGAACTGCGGGGTGTAGCCTGTGCTAAAGGAAAATGTGAACAGACTCACAGACTAACAGACTTCCGCATGCGTGATGGCAATAGCTTATCTTGACTTTGTCAAGTTAAGCTAAAAATCTCATGTACAAATCTAGATTAAATCTTCTAATTTGAAGGAGAGATAACTTCGTAAAAATCACCACAGATGGAAAATTTGGAAGTATTTGCATGTTCCCTCATTTGTCACCATATTTAAGAAGTTTCTAAGAAATTGATTCAAGAATGTAGGAGGAGTTGCACACACAAGAAAGGAGGAGTTGCACACACAAGAATCTCATTTGAAAATCCATAATAAATATAAGTTCAGGGGAGATAACCTGATTAAAATTGTCACAGATTGTAAATTTGGAAATATGCACATGTTCACTTGCTGGTCATAATGTCTGAGAAGTTTCTTTGAAATCAGTTCAATAATGCAGGAGGACAGGCACACCCAAGAATCTCATTTGAAAATCCATAATGAATCACAGTTCAGGGAGATAATCTGGTTAAAATTGTTTCAGATAAAAAATTTAGGTTACAATTGTGTTTTTTTTTTCTTTGACGACAGTACTAATCTTTCCTCCTTTCCCAATCTCATCAAGCTGATTCAGGCAAAAACAACCATCTATCCATTTAGTTTATCATCTCATGAAAAAAATGAACTGAAAAAAAAATATAGCCCCTCATGTGAATTTTGCCTTTAAATTTAGACCTTCCTATAGTCCTGTCTAGTTTCGCACTGAATGAAACAGACATATTTTTACCAACCCCCAATCAATTTTAATTTTCTCTCACACATTTCAGAAGACAGGAGTCACCAATACTTTATATCTTTTCCAAAACATTGCAATTTAAAATTTTATTCACACTCACAAGCTCACTTCATTTTCCACCAATAAGATAATTCCAGGAACTTTTATCCTCCATGAAAACACTGTATTGTAACCTTTTAGAATATGCACATGTTCATTTGCTAGTCATAATGTTTGAGACGTTCATCTAAATCGGTTCAATAATGTAGAAGGACAAGCACACTCAAGAATCTCATTTGAAATTGAATCTAAGTTCAGGGGAGATAACCTGGTTAAAATTGTTGTAGGTGGAAAATTTTAAATATGCACATGATCTCTTGCTACTCATAATAATGTTTGAGAAGTTTCATCAAAATCAGTTCAATTATATAGGCAAAGTTTCACACACAAGTTTGGACAGGACAGACAGGGCCTCGACAATACAGCCCCCACTCTGTATAATTAACTGGCAAAGGAAATTGGAAAGTAGTCAGTGATTAATGATTATCCACTGACTATTTTTCGATTTCCAGTGCCTGTTTTTTTCAGTGAGGTTAATCAGTTTTAAACACAGATTTATCTCATTCTCAATGATATCCACTGCATTTCAACGACAAAAACATTGAAGAAAACATTGAAAATATTCAGTGGAAATTGTTGAATCGAATTGAATATTGTGACCGGATCAAATATTTTTTTGAATATCGAATATTTGCAGGGCCTAATCACTGACCAGATATGAACATTACGTTCTGAAGAGTTCCAGTGAAAATGTTCCAGAGTAACCGTTCATGTCAAAAGAACTAACATATGTAAAAAAAAAGTTCCACAAACCTCTTGGTAGGTGGCACCTCCAAATCCAACAAGTCTCTTCAGTTTCAATATAGGGTCTGGTTGCAGGGTCTAAAATATTGAAACACAAAGGAGTTAATTATTAATCAATAATAGTCTTGTCGTTGAAGACTTAGGCACAGAACAAATTGGTAACAAGCTGATTTGTGAACCAAATGAATGCTGAAATAAACATAGTATAACATATCGGAAATCAGCTGAAATCTTTCTTTATTCAAGACAGCTTCCAAGATGGCTGCCAATTCAACACATTTCAATTCCCCATTAAGCCACTGAATGACAGAATATACGATCTAGTAAAGTTTGTGTTTCCAATAGTTCATTTGATACCAAAAAGAGAAACCAGAATCTAAAATGACAATCGTGAGGGGAAAGATTCCTGATCCCGAGTCTCCACCCCAGTTTTCTGGTTCAAGTTGAACAGTCCCACGATGTTACCAGATGACAATCTTAAGAGGAATACTAGGGCTGTGAAGTATAAATTTTATAGTAAATTTCCTTTCTTATTATACCTACCGAAATTGTTTACTACAGGCTTGCACTACAGTGGAAGAATCTAACTCAGATAAAATACTTTCTATTTTAATCTTTCCCAAGATTTGGGAAAGAAAAGTGGTGTAAAAACACCACGAAAAAATAAGCCAAAACTGGGTCGAGCGCCATCAGCGCACACCCAGTATGGGATGCTCTTCCATAGTACAAATCCACGACTACCGTAAAACAGTGTGCAATGCGTCAATTCATCATTCTTTTGATTCCGAACAACACAGGAGTTATGTGATCAGCAGGGAGGAAGGATTCTTACCCGAATAAAAAGACGGGAGGGCCTCCATGTAAACAATTTCGGTAGGTATAATAAGAAACGAAATTTACTATAAAATTTATACTTATCAACCTACCTCAATTGTTTACTACAGGCAAATTGTTTGAATAGACAAAAGGATGGAGGGAATCACATAACCAACCCACACATAACTCAATAGCACTGGGACCGTGGACAGAGGAAGAGATCCCTAGGCCTATCAAACCATAGCATCACAAACATTAGAAAAGACAATGAAAGATGAGGTGTATGGTGAAGTGCGACGCACAGACAGAAAGGGCAGTAGCAGCACAAAGCTGGAACTGACCCTGAAAAAAGCTGAAAGGCTGGGATAGACAACAGCCTGAGTCGAAGAAAGAGGGCCCCAAGGTTCTCTGTGGGCTCCTGCAACTGTCGCAGATAAAAGGAGAATGTAGCATTTCTCCAGAAGGCTGCCAGTATAACATCTGTCATCCGACAACATGACAGAGTTATTAAAAGAGGAAGACAATCCACGCACCTCGTGGCAGAAAAAACAATTGGTAATACAATCACCAGTAGCTAGACGAGCGGAAGCTGCACGAATAGCAAAACAAATCCATCAAGAAATGGATGCAGGAGAGATCTGGCATGTGAGAAAACGCATATTCATACAGGATAAAGGCGCGAACGCCCCCACCCCCAAGCAGAGCAGTGCCCAAGAAAGTGACCATCCCGACCATCTTAGAGTAAACTGCAAAGTCCTAGGCCTTTTCAAGGAAATGAGCAGAACAAGCTTGGAGAGGCAAGGATGAGTGTCGAAACAATGCGGTATCACCTATGAAAACATGTCTCTGAAGCATGGACATGTACCCATTGCTAAAGACCCCCAGAAACAAACATATACCAGAAACTCCGCAAGCGGTGTGATCGAAGGAGTGACAGAAGCAACAGAGTGATCGCACACCATCGACACAAGAACCTTCCACTTAGCCACAGAGGCTAAACCAGTGGAGTGAGTGCCTCCTTGAAGAAGAAAAGCAACTCCACTGCGTAAAAAACCACTACAGAGGAGACAGGACCCGATAACAGACAAGTGCGAAGGCACAATGAAGTCGGGTCAACGTGAAACCTCCTCGGGCGACATTGGCAAAGAAAGTCGCGAGGTAGAGGGAGACATGCTGGAACCGCCGCTAACAGAGAGCGGAGCAGATGGATCCACACCCACCGAGGCGACGGGTGTGATCAAAAGGATTCGACGACTGCAGGTTCATATCTGGGCGAGAACCTGAGGCGGAATCGGAACCGGTAGGAAGGCGTAGCCGACAAGACCATCCCAAAGGAGGGCCAGAGCGTCCACGGTGAAAGCCAGAGCATCTGGACACAGGGACACGAAAGTGTCCACCGGATGATTCCAACGAGTCGCAAGAGATCGATGGAACCCGCCATGTGAAGCATCCACCTGGTGGAAATTACCCTGCACCGACAGGACAGGGAGAAGGCTAGGACGTTCAGACGACCGGGAATGTGACGAACAGCCACCCCGGCATGGACATCCTGAGCGAGCAGTAAAAGATCCCAAGCCAATTTGTACATTGGAACAGAGTGCGTGCCACCCTGTTTCCGAATGTAAGCAACCACCGTCGAATGGTCGGACAACAGAAGGACCTGGCGATTCGACAGGTGAGGGATCCACTGCCTGAAACTCAGAAGAAGAGCAAGAAGCTCCTTTTGGTCGATGTGTAGAGCGGCATGATCCTGGTCCCACATCCCGTGAATGGAAAGACCTAGAGGATCCAACATCGCACCCCATCCGAGATCGCTGGCATCTGTCGTCAGAACGCGATCAGACGTGGGCAAGTCCAACGGAACACCCTGCGAAAGCCATTGGACATCCGCCCAGAGGAGAAGGTGAGGATAAAGATATTCCGGAAACTGAAGCACAAGATCCAAAAAATCTACATTCGGCCTCCAACGACTGAGAAGAAAGTGTTGGAGAGGTCTGACACGCAGCCGACCTAGAGGAATGAGATCCGTCACTGAACAACAGAGACCGATTAGCCGGAGAATACTCCGTGCTGTCGCGGATGTGGACTGGGACAGAGTCAGAGCAAAAGCTGAGAGAATCACAGTCTTGGCCTGGGAAACCACCACCAAATTGAATTGTGTGCGGAAAGCCATCCCCAGATGATAAAACGACTGAGAAGGGACCAGGTCCGACTTCTCCTCGCTGACTCTGAAACCTAGCGATGTCAGCAAGCTCAACAGAGTGGCGACATCCGACTCCAGTAAAGCAGCATTGGAATGCCCCTGGAGGATATCGTCCAGATATGCCGAAGTAGTCACCCTGGACTGTGTGCAATGGAAAGCTATCACAAGCGACATCAGTCTGGTGAAGGCCCAAGGAGCCAGGTTGATACTTCCGTAACACCCAATGAATCGGAACGTGAAAGTAAGCGTCTCGCAGGTCGAAGCTGGAAGCGAAATCTCCCTGGTGAATTGAACGGAGGAACGACCTGAAAGTCTCCATGCTGAACTTGGGAGCAATGATAGACTGGTTCAGGAAACTCAGATCGATAACCGGGCGGAGTCGGCCGTCCTTCTTCGGCACCAAGAACAGGCGGGAATAGAAACCCACTGACCTAATGTTCTTGATGACCTCAATCGCCCCCTATGTCTATCTCCGTGGACAAAAGTTCCCGACGTAAAATGTCTGAAGAAACTGTGGTTGGAAGAGGCACCCTGGACAGAAAGGGGTGCCGTCGGAAGGATATTCGCAGCCCGGACCGAACAACATCAAACACCCAAGGATCAGATGTGATGGTGGCCCAATGGTCTGCGAACTCTGCTATCCTTCCTCCAACCTGGGACGAGTCGAGGTGAGGACCTTCATTTCGAACCCCGACAAGGCTCGCGAGAGGAGAAAACACCTCCTCTACTGAATGAAGAATCCTGGGACTTCCCTCAAGACTGCCGACGCTTACCCTTACCCCTTGAGTAAGAAGTAGAAGCGGTGGCAGAAGGATCAGCCCCTTTGCTTCGCAGAGGAAGCAGAGGGTACTTGTTAGGCTTGGAACGGCCCCTGCCTACCCTAGAAGGCTGATCAAGCTGAAGAAACAGCAGCTGATCTTTGGAATGATGTAGGACGTCACCCGGACCGTCAACACAGAACCATGGAAAAGTTGCGGACCTGCCAAAGAAGCAGATCGAAGAGTAGCGCACTGCTCCTCAGGAAGGGATCGGCCTGTGTCCAGCACAGAGTCCCTTCAAACTAATTCCAGATTAGCCGTGTTACAGGCATGCGTGTGAGTAAGATGCATGAGCGCCTTGGACAGCACACGCAAAGGAGCCTGTGCCTCGTCAAACTTATCTGGAGGCAGATAAGAAGCTAAAGCTGAGACGACGTGATCGGAGAGAGAAAGCATACCAAGCATCTCTCTCGATAAGCCCAATGTGGACTCCAGAGTCGTCATCGGAATGACGGCAGACTTGGACTTGGAAAGCCCAAGGGAAGTGGAGTCCTGATCCAAAACCGTCAAAGTCTGGTAGACCGACGGATTGGCGGAATCGTAGGAACAGTAACGCGCCGGAGGCAAAAAGGTGTCAACCCTGGTGAAGAACGGAGCCTTCATAGCCTTGGAACTTAGCTTAGAGTCCAAGGCTGAAAATGCTTCACCAACTGTACCGACTGGCACGGTCGAAGACGCCAAGAAGCGGGTTGCTCCATAGGCTGTTGGCGCGTGACCGATGATCGCGGCCTGGCTGACACTGTCGCATGGTTAGATGGTTTGAGATCCGGAAGGAACCCAAACACGAAATCAAGAGCTGCCCCCAAGTCCGAAGACTGCTGGCTCTCGACATCAAGCATGTCTGACTCTTCCTCTGAGTCGGAAGACACATAGCCCATCGTGGGCAAACCAGCCGACGCCTCCCATGGTGTCGGAACACCAGAGGGATCAGAAAGCGGCCTGTTTCCAATCCCGGGAGGCGGTGCCATAGGGGGCACCTGGAAACCACTCGCTGCCTCGCTGGAAGCAACGGGAAGGCTCTTTGACAGAACCTGAGTGACTAAGGAGAGGGCCTCCCTAAGCTCACTGCCCGTACTGACCGGTTCGACAGGGGAACGAACCAGCAAAGTGGCTTCACCTCTGACCCTCTTAAGCAGTGAAGGGTCACGATCCGCCAAAAACACCCGACGTGGGACGACGGGCGGCAGCCAAAACGTCTGAAGGCAGATGTGTATAGGGATGTGACACACCCTGAGGATCAACATAGAGGGAACTCATGAGAGTCACCGCGGACCTCTGCAGGGCAGAAGGTCCAGGCTGCACAAAAGACATTGGTCCCACAAAACTGGTAGTGTGTCCAGAATGAGTGGACGGAAATGCCACGGAGTTCATAGTGTCCCACTAAGAACATCCGAAACCAATGACAACTGTGGTGCTCGACGGCGCAGAGACCACAGTAGAGGGCCCGGCCGGCAGCCACTTCCAACTTCGCCGAGTTTATTATTGGTGTTTAAGGTCACATACTTATGCACAATGGCTAATCGTGACCATGACAGTTCTACGGGTGGAGGAAGTCGGAGTACCCGGAGAGAACCACCGAGCAACGACGAGCAGCTGTCAGCTCCCCAACATCGTAACTCGGAACTCTGCACCGCAGCACAGGCAGGGTTAGATTGGTTGAAGACATGCGCACCATCGACGTGCAGTACGCCTCAGTACACAGCGTCATCGTGCCCCCATGTAGGCAATTGGGGTGAAGTGTCTTGCCCAAGGACACAACGCGGTTGCCGCAGGTGGGATTCGAACCGAGGACCTCTCGGCTTGCAGCCTGCACCTCTACCAACTGAGCCACCGCGCCCCCAAAACTTCGCCGAGTTGAAGTCAGGGAAGGCTGAGGCTGATACCCCACGTCTACATAACCAGACACCGCAGCAGACCACTGCAGGTATAAAACTACTGTGCTCAACGGATGAGAGGACACAGTAGAGGGTTTAGTCGGCAGCCCCATCCGACTTCGCCGAGTGGAAGTCGGGGAAGGCTGAGGCCGATACCACACAACCACACTACAGATATCCCTGCAGACCCTTGCAGGGATAAGCCGAGGCCAGCTAAAAACGGTGCCCAATGACGTTGTAGACGGAACAGCAGTAGCAGCAGATACGACGGGAGCTGTTGGAACTGGCGGAAAAGCGGAGAGTGCCACCAAGCTCGGCCTCCAACCCTAGTGACAGCCTCAGATGTCGACTGGAGAGGGCGCATAGTCCCGGAACCAGGCATCTCTTCACCAGAAATCCAACAGCTCCCGCAGTATCCACCACTGTAAAAAACTGCACATTTCCCACAGAAGGGGAATAACTTTCACCAGACATGGTCGAGTCGGGAAGCTCCGAAATGACAGCGTTCCCCACCCCCGCTGGTGTGGGAGGAGCTGCACATCCCCCACGAAGGGGGAGCAATTCTCACCAGACGATGGTCGAATCGGGCGACCCCAAAACGATAGTGTTCCTCACCCCCCGCGGGAGCGGGAGAAGCTGCACATCCACCACAAAGGGGGTCAAACTCACACCAGACGTGGTCGAGTCGGGAGGCTCCCAAAACGACAGCGTTCCACATCACCCGCGGGTGCGGAAGAAACGGCCACGAGAACGCACCAAGGCAAGGGCAAAAGTAATTGCCACAAAGGAACCAAACTGGAAATAACAGAGGTGAGAGCAGTAGAAGAAAAAGGTAAACTCAACAGAAACAGAAAGTAGAACAACTACGAGAGAAGGTGGCAGAAAAAAAAACGGTGGGTACATGACAGAACCCAGACGGTCGACAGGGACGAAAAAACAGAAATTCAGCCCTCAACGGAGTAAAGAAATCTTGTCCAGACAGTCCCAGATTGACACCTAACTCCAAAAACAAATTATTCATCAACCGAAAAATTCATTGTCGAATCGCGTGATGTCGAAAACAAAACATTCGCGAAAACGGAATAGTAAATAATATACAATGAGAATGTGGTTGAAAATATAAAAGAGAATATATAAAACACAGTCCTGTTATTATACGATCTTCAAATCCATAATTCCAGTCACAGGAAAACCATTATCGACGAGTTAAAATATCACTGTTACTGAGCAAAGATGGCACACACATCCACCACGTGTGCGGATAATCAACAGAATGACGAATTGACGCATTGCGCACTGTTTTACGGTAGTCGTGGATTTGTACTATGGAAGAGCATCCCATACTGGGTGTGTGCCGATGGCGCTCGACCCAGTTTTGGCTTATTTTTTCGTGGTGTTTTTACACCACTTTTCTTTCCCAAATCTTGGGAAAGATTAAAATAGAGAATATTTTATCCGAGTTAGGTTCTTCCACTGTAGTGCAAGCCTGTAGTAAACAATTGAGGTAGGTTGCTAAGAAATTATGCTGCTTACACAGCTGCATGAAGCTTTTACGGTTCTATTCCTGTCTTGTATATATTTATTGGTGTTTAAGGTCACTTTCATGAACTTTGGCTACATCACAACTGCAATATAGGTATGAAGTCAAGTTTAGCAAATTGTTGATACCTATGCTGCCCACTTTGGAGTACATGTACTTCCATCCCAGAGTGGTTACTGGTCCTATTTTACCAGTACAGCAGTATGTGTTGCCTGCAGTAAACAAGCACTGCTCCACTTCTTGAGGTTCTGATGGGGAACCACAACTTGTAAGATTAAACCATTTCCATAACCTTTGCATAGCTAAAGTTGGACAGGATATGCATTGGTTCTCATGAGTAACTCAAAGGGAATTATTTCCATTTCGCGCATCCTGCTCAGATGTGATGCTTGCACCACCTATCAGACTGAGACCCCATTCAGATTTTAAGCCTCAACCTGAGCAGGTTTGTTTTTCCCTGTCCATATGCTGTAGATGTTGCATTCACTCCAGTTGTTTGTGAATAGAATGTGATAAGTTTTCCATGCTACAGCCTTCTGAACAAGAGTGACAATCTTTGTGTGGTTTGGGTGAATTATTATTATTATTTATTGATGTTTAAGGTCACATATTTTTGCACAATGGCTAATCATGACCACAACATGAGTATCAACTCAAGGCCAGGAGTGAGCGTTAATAAACCATGTTGCCCATTTTAGAGAGGGTTTGCACCTCCCAAACATTGGTCACTGGGTCCTATTTTACCAGTAAAACAGAGCCTGTTTACCGCAGTGAACAGGCACTGCTTCACTTCCCAGGGTTCCCGCTGCGAGATTTGGGTGAAGTAGTCTTGAAAAATATATACTTGACAAAGCACAAATCCTGTGTTGCATTAGAAGCACTTACAGAGTCTGTTCCACTCACTAAGCCCAAATTGAGATAAAAAATGTCCGTGATGGAGAAGACAATATCATACAGAGATATTGCCAGTGCATATGCGATATGTGTCAGGTACAGATATGGATAGAGTTGTGCTATTTTTGACTGTTATGAGCAAGACCCTTCTATTAAAAACCAGGAACACAGCTGGTGAGTGGGGAAGATATGTACCTGTGTCAATGTATATGTGAGTGAAGTAATGGGGTCCACAGCAATCAACTGACTCTCCTCTCCAAAATAAAGCAAAGTGAATCATTGCATATGCCCCCTTCTGCAACACCAACAGCAAGACCCTTCTATTAAAAACCAGGAACACAGCTGGTGAGTGGGGAAGATATGTACCTGTGTCAATGTATATGTGAGTGAAGTAATGGGGTCCACAGCAATCTACTGACTCTCCTCTCCAAAATAAAGCAAAGTGAATCATTGCATATGCCCCCTTCTGCAACACCAACAGCATATGTTCCTCACTTAAGTGTTGGCATTCCTTAAGATGGCATTTCAAATAACAAATGAACATACATTCAAATTCGGTTAGACTGCATATCCATTGAACATGGGTATTATAAAAATTATTCAATCTTCTGCTGCCATTCAACAAAAAATATTCTCATGAACCAGAAACAACAATGTAAACATTTCATAGAGGCAGTTTTTCAAAAGTCTAAAAAGGCTCATAACTGTGATAAGTATGCATGGTTGACACCCTCAATATGAAGATATCCTTTTCAACAATACTGGTCTATCACCATACCAAAGGACTTCAAAATCCAACAACCGATGCTTGATTTATAATGCAAAACATTTGCATGGAAAGTTTTCTTAGTGTAACAAGGGCCATAACTCTGGTGTGTATGCATGGATAAAACTCAGAGTAAGTGGATGCTTTTTCTCCCATGCTGGTCTCTCACTATACCAAAGGACATCAAAAGCCACCCACCAATGTTTGAGTTACAATGTAAAATGTTCGTGCAGAAAGTTTTCTGTGTGTAAACAAGGTCCACATCTTTGGTTAAGTTTGCATGGATGAATCACGCAACATGTAGATATCTTTTCCCCTATGCTGGTCTCTCACCATACCAAAGGACATTGAAATCCAACAACCGATGCTAGAGTAAAAATGGAAAATTTTTGTGCAAAAGGTTTTAGTGTAACAAGACCCATAACTCTGGTACATATACATGGATGAAACCCGCAATATCTGGTTATCCTTTCCCCTATCAAAATCAGACAACAGATGTTTCAGTTATAATGTAAAAAGTTCATATGAAAATTAAATTAATAACTGCCACAATTGTGGTATGTATGCATGGATGAAACTCACAATATGTGGAAATCCTTTCCACCATGCTGGTCTGTCACAACACCAAGGATCAGACAAATGATGAGTGAGCTATAATGCAAAATGTTCATATGGTAGATGGGTATTATCAGCGGATAGAGACACCGACTAATTACACACAGAAACATTCCATGGAGTTCATACCAGTCCTCCTTGTGATTCAGATATATCTATAGTTGCTCAAGCACTCAAATTAGGATCCGTGTCAGAGGACATTGTTGTAGTAGTAGATATATGTGACGTGCCCATACACATATTTTCATAGCCCAGAAGATTATGATCTGGAAACATCTGGGTGCTGTTGAAATCAATCCTAAAAAGTGGGGATGGTGACTCAAGAGACTGGAATTCACTCCTTTTATGACGGCCATAGGTACAGTGCCTGAAAAATTAAACAGGGGTAGACTCAACAAAAAACAAAAAACAATAATATAAACCTCTGACGAGTTTACCATTGAACGAAACCGGTCAGGTTACAACTCAACAGATCCAAACCGGACACTGCCTTTGAGTGCCATCAAACACGAGGTGTACCTCTTGAGTCGTCTCACGACAAATTTTCAATTATATTTATATTTCACACCAACTGTGAGATGGCGACCAGCAACAGTACGGCCAAAAGCTCGCAGTAGCAGTATGAGCCTTGGAAACACTACAGACAGTCAATCTAACACAACCGTTGTTGATGAAAGGCCGAACAAACGCCAAAGAACGGAACAAGAGATGGTGAGAATCAACGAACAGAACACACCACTCTACAAGGAGATACGGTCACTCGCGACCAAGCAAATTAAATCAGAAATACAAGCCTTATTTTTAGAAAAGTGCATAACAAACAAGATGTTAACTGCATGACCTGCAACTGCATTTATCTAATTAACTGCCGCCACTGCAAAAAACAATACGTAAGCGAAACAAAAAGACAGTTCGGCATACGCCTACGTGAACATCTCGCCGACATAAAACACAGCCGACAGACACCTGTCACTATACACTTCAACAACACTAACCACTCGATCACCGATGTCCAATTTCGCATCATCTATGTGCTCCACTCAGACCCTGAAAGTGATCATTCTGAGGCCAGGAGAAAAACAGAAGAAATCCAATGGATATACAAGCTACGCACGCTAACCCCATTCGGCCTGAACAGAAAGGATTTTTAAATATTTTCTACATTCTTAGTTCTGCGAGATTTAGTTAACTACTTTGAGTGATCCTCAGATCATAGTGAACAGTTAGTGTGGTGCTACTATTTTAACACCATGACTATATTTCTGGAAAAGAAATAATAATACAGATTGAATGCATATTCATACACACATTATGCAACCCAACACCCGTTCTCTGCTTTGCCTCATAATTGCCATGCATTCCACCTGGTGTTCATTCCTAATGTCTTGGTGCCAGGACACATCACACCTATACCACATCACCGTGACCGGGCGGAGGCCACTGTTGACTGGTGGAGATTTCTTCCTATCTTCCTACTGTGCCTTTTACTAACAAAAACTCAAGTGCAAGCCCAACATGGGCTAACTGGAATTATCGGACCATCTCTATGTTTGGACTCCCACTTGCAAGCATAAAGCAATAAAGTGCATCTCGCATCTGGGAATAATACATTGGTCCGTCTCCAAAGGTTGTCGCTAATGATCGATGAGAGTATAATTCGTCGCCGGAGAGTTAAGTGTTGTATGTACCACTGGGACATGGAACGCATTGGTATCCGGGCGCCAAAATCTATTTATGCCACTATTGTTTAACTGTGAAAATCCACCAAAATATGCTCAGAATTATGTGTACCATGATAAACTAACTCCCGGTCATTTCCCCCACTAGAGTATATGTTCTTATGATAGTCCCACAACGTTAAAATTTAGAATTCGCTTGTTACAGTATCAAGGTACAAACATGGAGGTGGTTCGGTTCGGACTAGGCACTCCTTACTCTTTCTCTTCCTAAGAACTGTACTTCTATCTTCTTACTCTATATCAGTTAAGGAAATCTAACCAATTTGTATTTTTTATAGTATTTTCTATTTTTCTTTATTAGCGAATTATTTGTGTCAACAGGTATCTTATTGTACACGTTCTTGATAGAAGGAATTGGTCTCACTGTCTTCTCGTTTGCTACCTGTTAAAATTACTATGAGTGGAAACAACCACAGATAAGCTAACAGCTTACTGTCGAATCCACACCCAATGATAATGTAAGCTATGTATTACCATGGAAATTCTTTTGAAACAAGTGTTTGACCACCCGAGGTGGTATTAGTCCCCTACGGCGCTTTTGTGACAAAAGGTGTTTTTGTCACAGAAGACAAAGTATATAAGCATCAAGATTGGATTTTGAAAAAAAAATATTGAGCGTGCATAATCCCCTCACAACCTTTTATCCATGTACCATATATGAAAGGTGTAGCTTGAACCATGTTGGAGAGAGGGGTGGTAACATAAAATAGAGAAAAAAGCTTAAAAAACACAACAATAATGGCCGCCATTCTGCCATCTTGGATTTTGAAAAATAAATATTGACTGTGCATCATCCCCTCACAACCATTTATCCATGTACCAAATATGAAAGGTGTAGCTTGAAGCATATTAGATGGAGAGGTCGTAACATAAAAACAGACAAGACGGACAGACAGACAGATGTTAGATTTTGAAAAAAAAATATTGAGCGTGCATAATCCCCTCACAACCCCTTTATCCATGTACCATATATGAAAAGTGCAGCTTGAACCATGTTGGAGGGAGCAGTGGTAACAAAAAATAGAGAAAAAAGCTTAAAAAACAAAACAGAAATGGTTGCCATGGCGCCAGCTTGAATTTTGGAAAACAAATATTGAACGTGCAACATCCCATTACAACCCTCTATCCATGTGCCAGATATAAAAAAGTGTAGCATGAACCATGTTGGAATGAGGGGTGGTAACATAAAATAGAGAAAAAAGCTTAAAAAAGACAACAGAAATATTTGCCATGGCGCCATCTTGAATTTTGGAAAACAAATATTGAACGTGCAACATCCCATTACAACCCTCTATCCATGTGCCAGATATAAAAAGTGTAGCTTGAACCATGTTGGAGTGAGGGGTGGTAACATAAAATAGAGAAAAAAGTTAAAAAAACACAACAAAAATGGCCGCCATGCCGCCATCTTGGATTTTGAAGAAAAAATATTGAACGTGCATCATCCCCTCCCAACCCTCTATCCATGTACCAAATATGAAAGGTGTAGCTTGAACCATGTTGGTGGGAGGGGTGGTAACATGAAACTAGAGAAAAAAAGCTTAAAAAACACAACAAAAATGGCCGCCATTCCACCATCTTGGATTTTGAAAAAAACATTTTGAGCGTGCATCATCCCCTCAGAACCATTTATCCATGTACCAAATATGAAAGGTGTAGCTTGAACCATGTTGGTGGGAGGGGTGGTAACATGAAAATAGAGAAAAAAGCTTAAAAAACACAACAAAAATGGCTGCCATGCCGCCATCTTGGACTTTGAAGAAAAAATATTGAACATGCATCATCACCTCCCAACCCTCTATCCATGTTCCAAATATGAAAGGTGAAGCTTGAACCATGTTGGTGTGAGGGGTGGTAACATAAAATAGAGAAAAAAGCTTAAAAAACACAACAGAAATGGTTGCCATGGCACCATCTTTGAATTTTGGAAAACAAATATTGAACGTGCAACATCCCATTACAACCCTCTATCCATGTACCAGATATAAAAAGTGTAGCTTGAACCATGTTGGAGTGAGGGGTGGTAACATAAAATAGAGAAAAAAGCTTAAAAAACCCAACAAAAATGGCCGCCATGCCGCCATCTTGGATTTTGAAAAAAAAATATTGAACGTGCATCATCCCCTCCCAACCCTCTATCCATATACCAAATATGAAAGGTGTAGCTTAAACCATGTTGGTGGGAGGGGTGGTAACATGAAAATAGAGAAAAAAAGCTTAAAAAACACAACAGAAATGGCCGCCATTCTGCCATCTTGGATTCTGAAGAAAAAAAATTTTGAGCGTGCGTCATCCCCTCAGAACCATTTATCCATGTACCAAATATGAAAGGTGTAGCTTGAACCATGTTGGTGGGAGGGGTGGTAACATAAAATAGAGAAAAAAGCTTAAAAAACACAACAGAAATGGTTGCCATGGCACCATCTTGAATTTTGGAAAACAAATATTGAACGTGCAACATCCCATTACAACCCTCTATCCATGTGCCAGATATAAAAAGTGTAGCTTGAACCATGTTGGAGTGAGGGGTGGTAACATAAAATAGAGAAAAAAGCTTAAAAAACACAACAAAAATGGCCGCCATGCCGCCATCTTGAATTTTGAAGAAAAAATATTGAACGTGCATCATCCCCTCCCCTCCCAACCCTCTATCCATGTACCAAATATGAAAGGTGTAGCTTGAACCATGTTGGTGGGAAGGGTGGTAACATGAAAATGGAGAAAAAAAAAGCTTAAAAAACACAACAAAAATGGCCGCCATTCCGCCATCTTGGGTTTTGAAAAAAAAAATTTGAGCATGCATCATCCCCTCAGAACCATTTATCCATGTACCAAACATGAAAGGTGTAGCTTGAACCATGTTGGTGGGAGGGGTGGTAACATGAAAATAGAGAAAAAAAGCTTAAAAAACACAACAAAAATGGCCGCCATTCCGCCATCTTGAATTTTGAGAAAAAAAATTTTGAGCGTGCATCATCCCCTCAGAACCATTTATCCATGTACCAAATATGAAAGGTGTAGCTTGAACCATGTTGGTGGGATGAGTGGTAACATGAAAATAGAGAAAAACAAGAGGCCCCAAGGGGCCTGAGGGCGCTCACCTGACATGGTAGCCTAAATTTATATAAACCCAGAGAATTGATTTTAACAAGTTGCATCTGCTCCTCCTAAGAAAAGCTTATACCAAATATCCTAAGATTCTGACCAGTGGATCTAAAAAAAAAAAGGATTTTAAAAGAATATTCCTCATATTGAACTAAGTTATAATTCAGGCTCCCACAGGGAGCCCATATATGAACCCAGGGACTTGGCTTTAACAAACTTGAATCTCACCCCCCTAAGGATGCTGCACACCAAATATCAAAACATTCCGACTGCTGGAACTGAAGAAGAAGATTTTTAAAGAAAAGTCCTCATTTTGAACTAAGTTACAATTCGAGCTCCCACAGTGAGTCCAAATATGGACCTAGGGACATGGCTGAAGAAGAAGATTTTTAAAGAAAAGTCCTCATTTTGAACTAAGTTACAATTCGAGCTCCCACAGTGAGTCCAAATATGGACCTAGGGACATGGCTTGAACAAACTTGAATCTCACCCCCTAAGGATGCTGCATACCAAATATCAAAACATTCCGACTGCTGGATCTGAAGAAGATTTTTAAAGAAAATTCCTCATTTTGAACTAAGTTATAATTCAGGCTATCACAGTGAGCCCAAATATGAACCCAGGGACTTGGCTTGAACAAACTTGAATCTCACCCCCCCCCCCCCCCCCCCCCCCCCCCCCCCCCCCCAAGCATGGTGCATACCCAATATCAGAAGATTCTGCCTGCTGGATCTTGAGAAGAAGATTTTCAAAGAAATTTGCCTGAAATGCAGTAAGTTAAAATTTGGGCTCCTATACTGAGCCCAAATATAAACCCAGGGGGCCGATTTGAACGAACTTGAATCAGATCCACCCCACAATGTTGCATACCAAATATCAAAAGATTCTGCCTGCTGGATCTGGAGAAGAACATTTTTTAAGAAATATGCCTGAAATGCACTAAGTTAAAATTTGGGCTCCTATACGGAGCCCAAATATAAACCCAGGGGGCCGATTTGAACAAACTTGAATCAGATCCAACCCACAATGTTGCTTACCAAATATGAAAAGATTCTGAAGTTGGATCTGGAGAAGAAGATTTTTTAAGAAATTTACCTGAAATGCACTAAGTTCAAATTTGGGCTCCTATACTGAGCCCAAATATAAACCCAGGGGGCCGATTTGAACGAACTTGAATCAGATCCACCCCACAATGTTGCATACTAAATATCAAAAAATTCTGCCTGCTGGATCTGGAGAAGAAGATTTTTTAAGAAATATGCCTGAAATGCACTAAGTTAAAATTTGGGCTCCTATACAGAGCCCAAATATAAACCCAGGGGGCCGATTTGAACAAACTTGAATCAGATCCACCCCACAATGTTGCTTACCAAATATGAAAAGATTCTGAAGCTGGATCTGGAGAAGAAGATTTTTTAAGAAATTTGCCTGAAATGCACTAAGTTCGAATTCGAGCTTCTATAGTGAGCCCAAATATGAATCTAGGAAGCCGATTTGAACAAACTTGAATAAGATCCACCCCACAATGTTGCATACCAAATATCAAAAGATTCTGCCTGATGGATCTGGAGAAGAAGATTTTTTAATAAATTTGCCCGAAATGCACTAAGTTCGAATTCAGGCTTCTATATTAAGCCCAAATATGAATCCAGGGGGCCGATTTGAACAAACTTGAATCAGATCCACCCTGCAATGTTGCATACCAAATATCAAAAGATTCTGCCTGCTGGATCTGGAGAAGATTTTTGAAGAAATTTGCCCGAAATGCACGAAGTTTGAATTCGAGCTTCTATAGTGAACCCAAATATGAATCCAGGGAGCCGATTTGAACAAACTTGAATCAGATCCACCCCGCAATGTTGCATACCAAATATCAAAAGATTCTGCCTTCTGGATCTGGAGAAGAAGATTTTTTAATAAATTTGCTTGAAATGCACTATACTGAGCCCAAATATAAACCCAGGGGGCCGATTTGAACAAACTTGAATCAGATCCACCCCACAATGTTGCTTACCAAATATGAAAAGATTCTGCCTGCTGGATCTGGAGAAGATTTTTTAAGAAATTTGCATGAAATGCACGAAGTTCAAATTCGAGCTTCTATAGTGAGCCCAAATATGAATCTAGGAAGCCGATTTGAACAAACTTGAATCAGATCCACCCCACAATGTTGCATACCAAATATCAAAAGATTCTGCCTGCTGGATCTGGAGAAGAAGATTTTTTAAGAAATTTGCCTAAATGCACTAAGTTCGAAATCGGGCTCCTATTCTGCCTGCTGGATCTGGAGAAGAAGATTTTTTAAGAAATTTGCCTGAAACGCACTAAGTTCGAATTCCGCCATCTTGGATTTTGAAAAAAAAATTTTCAGTGTGCATCATCCCCTCAGAACTATTTATCCATGTACCAAATATGAAAGGTGTAGCTTAAAGCATGTTGGAGGGAGAGGTGGTAACATAAAAAACAGACAGACAGACAGACAGACAGACAGACAGACGGACAGACGGACGGAGTGCAATCCTATAGTCCCCTTACAGTTCCCGTAGGGGACTAATAAATACTGTTTAAACTAAAAGTAACTGAAAAGTAATTAATTACATTTCATGAAGTAATTGTAAATAATTACTTTGAAATTAAAAGTAATTGTAATTGAAAAATTAAAAGTAATTGTAATTAATTACATTTACATGTAATTGACCCCAGCCCTGAGCCATATAATATCATATCGGACAGTTTTAAGATGGATGATGTTCGAGTACCTGAAGAGAATCAAAGAGCAATGGCGAGCAATTATCAGACTCTCCAACTTACTAACCCAGGATCAACAGCAGCAGCTGAAGACAAGCACAAGATTGATATACAGTATGCCTTTGAACCAAGCCTGAAAATAAGCAGACTTTTATCTGCAAAATGAGGTCCCCAGAGGGTGAATTTGGTAATTTACCCTCTGTGATCCTCAGTCTGATTCAAGCTCTAAAGCCAAAACAGAAAGATGGACATAGAGGATAAATTGGCCCACTGTGTGGGATAGCATCAGCAAATTCGTCCTCTGGGCACCTCATTTTGCAAATGACAGGTTGCTTATATTCAGGCTTGCTTAGAACACAGTGCCACCATGCCCCATGTAGACAATCAAGATCACATGTCTTACCCAAGGAAACAACACAGATGGCATGGGTCAGGATTCAACACTCAACCTTGCAATCCAATGCTACACTCAATGAGCCACCATACTCCCAGTCATTCATTAACAATTATGGTTGTGATGGATTTCGAGAAAAAAAATATAATTAAAAACAAGAGCAACGCAAAGCGTGGCATATGTCCCTAAAGATAAAAGGGAAGGTAAGTCTCTCGGGGGCATAACCAAATCAAAAGGAAGCTTCCTCTTGACACCAATAATGCATCAAAATGAAAGTGTCAATGACACTGTAACTTGTGTGTTGTGTTTGATGAAAAGGTTCATGTTCAATGTTTATGAAAGGATTATGAAATAAGACAAGAATTGTGATAATTGGGAACATGTTTATTTCTGTTCCATGTATGCTATGTTTATGATAAATATAATATGAGGTGTACACTGTACTAAAGAGCTGAGGGGTGGGTTAATATGACCTCACAGTTAATGTATGTGGCCCTCACAGTTAACGTATATCAATAAAAGTTACCCAGTTACAGCGAAATTATTCCAAAACGAGTCATCCTATCAAGTTACATTAAAATCCCTTCATAAATATGGCCTGTAGACTGTGCTAAAGGTTTTCGGGCTTCGGGCCCCTGTAGCCGTCAGTTTCCCAATTGCGTCCAAAGGGGACGTTCTCATCTAGACATTATATGAAGTCAACCTACCAAGTTACAATGAAATCCCTTAATAAATATGGCCTCTAGACTGTGCTAAAGGTTTTTGGGCTTTGAGCTCCGGCAGCCATCATGGTTGAATGATCGCAACCAAAAGGGGACATTCTCATCTGGGCATCATCCGGAGTGATCCTATGAAGTTACATGAAATCCCTTCATAAATATGCCCTGTAGACAGTGCTCAAGGTTTTTGGGCTTTGGGCTCCTGAAGCCGTCACAGTTGACCAATCACGACCAAAAGGGGATGTCATCATCTAGGCATTATATGGAGTCAACCTAACAAGTTACAATGAAATCCTTCCATAAATACGACCTACAGACATGCTAAAGGTTTTTGGGCTCGGGCAGCCATCAAGGCTGAATGATCCTGACCACAATGGGACGTTCTCATCTAGACATTATTTGCAGTCATCCTACCAAGTTACAATGAAATCCTTTCATAAATATGACCTGCAGACTGTGCTAAAGGTTTTCGGGCTTCGGGCACCTTTGGCCGTCAAAGTTGCCCAATCATGTCCAAAAGGGGACGTTCTCATCTAGACATTATATGAAGTCAACCTACCAAATTACAATGACATCCCTTCATAAATATGACCTGCAGACTGTGCTAAAGGTTTTCGGGCTTCGGGCTCGGGCAGCCATCATGGTTGAATGATCACAACCAAAGGGGACAATCTCATCTGGGCATCATCTGGAGTGATCCTGTGAAGTTACAATGATATCCCTTCATAAATATGACCTGTAGACTGTGCTCAAGGTTTTCGGGCTTCAGGCACCTGTAGCCATCACAGTTGACCAATCACGACCAAAAGGGGATGTCATCATCTAGGCATTATATGGAGTCAACCTAACAGGTTACAATGAAATCCTTCTATAAATATAACCTTTCGCCTATGCTAAAGGTTTTTGGGCTCGGGCACCCATCAAGGCTGAATGATCATGACCAAAATGGGACGTTCTCATCTAGACATTATTTGGAGTCATCCTACCAAGTTACAATGAAATCCCTTCATAAATGTGACCTGTAGACTGTGCTAAAGGTTTTTGGGCTTCGGGCACCTTTAGCCGTCAAAGTTGCCCAATCATGTCCAAAAGGGGACGTTCTCATCTAGACATTATATAAAGTCAACCTACCAAGTTACAATGAAATCCCTTCATAAATATGACCTGTAGACTGTGCTTAAGGTTTTCGGGCTTCGGGCTCGGGTAGCCATCATGGCTGAATGATCACAACCATAGGGGACAATCTCATCTGGGCATCATCTGGAGTGATCCTAAAAAGTTACAATGAAATCCCTTCATAAATATGACCTGTAGACTGTGCTCAAGGTTTTTGGGCTTCGGGCACTTGTAGCCATCACAACTGACCAATCACAACCAAAAGGGGATGTCATAATCTAGGCATTATATGGAGTCAACCTAACAGGTTACAATGAAATCCTTCCATAAATATGACCTTTTACCTATGCTAAAGGTTTTTGGGCTCGGGCACCCATCAAGGCTGCACGATCGCGATCAAAATGGGATGTTCTCATCTAGACATTACTTGGAGTTGGAGTCATCCTACCAAGTTACAATGCAATTTCTTCATAAATATGACCTCTAGACTGCGCTAAAGGTTTTTGGGCTTCGGGACCCTGTAGCCATCACAGTTGCCCAATCATGCCCAAAAGGGGACTTTCTCATCCAGACATTGTATGAAGTTAACCCACCAAGTTACAATGAAATTCCTCAATAAATATGACCTGTAGACTGTGCTAAAGGTTTTCAGGTTTTGGGCTCGGGCAGTCGTCATGGTTGGCAGATCATGCCCAAATGGGGAAATTCTCATCTAGACATGAAATCCCTCCACATTAAACATGACCTGCAGACTGTACTAAAAGTTTTTGGGTTTCGGGCTTGGGCAGCCATCACGGTTGATAGATCATGCCCAAAAGGGGATGTTCTCATCTAGGCATTATACAGAGGCATCCTACCAAGTTACAATGAAATCCCTTCATAAATATGACCTGTAGACTGTGCTAATGGTTTTCGGGTTTTGGGCTCGGGCAGCCATACCGGTTGCCCGATCACGACCAAAAGGGGACGTTCTCATCTAGACATGACCCCAAACCTGCATATGGAATTTCGTGATGATCAGACAAGAACTGTGGGGTGTAGCCCGTGCTAAAGGAAAATGTGAACAGACGTCACAGACTCACAGACTTCCGCACGCGTGATGGCAATAGCTTATCTTGACTATGTCAAGTTAAGCTAAAAATGAAAATATCAATGACACTGTAGCTCAACTTGTGTAAGACATGTACATGTACAGTATGTGACACTGCAATGACACATATTCAGGTAATGACCCGATAAGAAAGGTACATGTAAAGTATTATAAAGGTCTGTACATAAATATACTGACCATAGCCTGCAACAAATGTACAGGTCAAGTATTGTAAAGGTGGGCGACAGTTAGATACCTTTAGCCAGAGCCGTATTGAAATGTGCACTATGTATAAGTAGCACTGAATAAATCAAAGTTTGTCTAATTAGTTGCCAGCAGCCATCTTGAAATTTCAGACCACACCCAAAAACAATCATTCTCGTCCCAAGGTGATAACAAAGGTACCCAAGAAGTTTCGTGAAGATCAGTTCATAAATACAGCCTCTAGCCCGAGTCGTCGTATTGGCAAGTGTACTAACTGTGTATTAGTGGCAGTGAATAAATCAAAGTTCATCTAATTTGCATAATTTATGCACGAGAAAAAAACGTATTATATGTGATGTATTCCATGTTACTAAAACATTCAAACTAAAATTTATTCAAATCAGAACATTCATATAAAAGTTCTGTACAAAAAACTGATTGCACTTAACTTCAGTATAAAACAGTGGCCGGCAGCCATCTTGAATTTCTGACCACACCCAAAAAACTCAGTCTCGTCCCAAGGTGATAACAAAGGTACCCAAGACGTTTTGTGAAGTTCGGTTCCTAAATACAGCCTCTAGCCTAAGCCGTATTGACATTTGCACTTACTGTGTATAAGTAGCACTGCATAAATCAAAGTTCATCTAATTTGCAAAATTTCTGCATGAGAAAAAACCTGTATTATATGTGATGTATTCCATGTTACTAAACATTCATTCAAAAATTTCAAAACCAAACCGTTTTATAGAAGTTCTGTACACAAAACTGATTGTCGCTAATTTTGGTACAAAATGGTGACCGGCAGCCATCTTGAATTTTGGACCGCACCCCAAAACACTCATTTTTGGCCCAAGGTGATAAAGTTACCGAAGAAGTTTCGTGAAGATCGGTTCATAAATACAGCCCCTAGCCCAAGCCGTATTGACATGTGTACTTACCAGTACTGTGTTCAAGTTGCACTGAATAAATCAAAGTTCATCTAATTTGCATAATTTCTGCACGAGAAAAAAACCTGTATTTTATGTGATCTATTCCATGTTACTAAACATTCATACAAAAATTTATTCAAATCAAAACTTTCCTACAGAAGTTCTGAACAAAAAACTGAATGCACTAATTTCGTTACCGAATGGCTGTGGTGACCATCTTGAATTTTGGACCGCACCTCAAAACACTTGTTCTCGTCCCATGGTGATAACAAAGGTATCCCAAAAGTTTCGTAAAGATCGGTTCATAAATACAGCCTCTAGCCCGAGCCGTAAAGAAGTTCTGTACAAAACACTGATTGTACACCTAATTTTGGTAGAAAATGGCCGCTGGCAGCCATCTTGTATTTTGGACCGCACACAAAAACACTCGTCGTCCTAAGGTGATAAAAAAAAAGAACCCAAAAAATTTTGTGAAGATCGGTTCATAAATACAGCCCCTAGCTCGAGCTGTATTGACATATGTACTTACTATGTCCAAGTAGCACTGAACAAATCAAAGTTCATCTAATTTGCATAATTTCTGCACGAGAAAACAAACCATATTATATGTGATGTATTCCATGTTATTAAACATTCATACAAAAATTTATTCAAATCAGAACTTTCATACAGAAGTTCTGAACAAAAAACTGATTGCTCAAATTTCGGTACAAAATGGGTGCTGGTGGCCATCTTGAATTTCGGACCTCTCCCAAAAAGGAGTCCAGGACATTTTTCCCTAGGACATTTCCCACTAGGACATTATCCCCTAGGACATTTCCTCCAGGACATTTTCCCCTAATTATTCATCCCCGGACTTTTTCCCCTAGACTGATTACTCCTAGATTTTTCACCCAGGACATGTTCTCATAGATTTTTTTTTAATTTCTCATGGAATAAAATAGAAAAAAAATTGGAAGAATAAAAAAAAAAATGTAATTGAGGTTTAATGTAATAGATTATTCTTTTTTAAAATATCTAGCACAAGATAATAATATACATGTAGCAAGTAGCACAAATAAGATTGGTTCTGGAGAAAAGATTTTAAAAAATTTTTCCAAATATGCTGACTCGGCATTTTTTCGATGCCCATTACAATTACAGAACACCCTACCATAACCGATGGCAATTTTTTTTTACCTTTAAATTCTACTGGTCCTAAGGATACTTCATACCAAATAACAGCTCTCTGTTCCGTGTGGTTTGGGAAATATGGGCATTTAAAAATATTTCTATTTTTAGCTCTCAGGGTTCCCATGGGGATACAGGAAATTTTTTTTTGCATGGGTCAAGTACTTATGACCCAATAATATTACATACCAATAATACCACGTACCAATTTTGGTTCATACCGGACCATCGGTTCAGAAAATAGAAATTTTGGGTGTGGCTAAAAATCTTACCCCTCCCATTACAAAGCGAAATATTGCTTCACGAACTTTATTTGAACAAACTTGGTTCTATACCTCAAAACAAAGCTCCATAGCAAATATTAAGTCAATGTACACACTGGTTCTTGAGAAGAAGATTTTTAAAATATTTTGGTGCATTTTCCCCCACTCCCTCCCTATGGGGCTGGGCATGTTGAGTTGAACAAAAATTCAATGCCCCTTCGGGACCATCACTCACACAAACTTTCACTTGAATTGACCCAGTGGCTTTGGAGGAGAAGACCAAAACATGGTGTTGACGGACGCCGGACAATGGACGGACTGATGACGGAGAGCGATGAGATTAGCTCAGCTTGACTTTGTCAAGATGAGCTAAAAATCTGTGTGTGCTAAGGACCAGTAGAATTAATGGATTCTACCAGTCATAAGGATGCTTCATACTAAATAACAGTTCTTTGTTCTGTGTGGTTTCAGAAAAATGGGCATTTGAAAACATTTCTATATTTACCTCCTGGGTTCACATGGGGAGCCAGTAGAAAATGGCACAAATCAAGTACTTATGACTCAATAATACCACTTACCAAATTTGATTCATATCAGCTCATCGGTTCAGAAAATAGAAATTTCAGTAGGGGCCAAAATTTATAGTTTAAACAATATTTATTTCCAGTAGTATCAGGTAGTAATTTACTATAGTATGTGGATTGGATTCGACAGTAAGCCACAGGCTTATTGTTGTCGTTTCCATATATATAATAACATTACAAACAGATTAGATCAGATATGACAGATGTCAAGTGTATACTGGTCATTAAGATTGTCAAGGAGCTGGGTCACAATGTGTTTATTCTAGGATCTATTGGAAATATAAGTTTAAAAGTATGAGAGAGACAGAGAGAGAGAGAGAGAGAGAGAGAGAGCGAGAATTATTTTGATTTTAACAGTACAAAGAAAAAAGAAAAAACAATACAAAACCAAGAAGGATATATGATAGTTGTACTAGTTTAAGTACCCCGCACTGAAGCAATGAAGGTAGATGGATTGTCCACGAAGCTCGCCACTTTCCTCATTTTGGGGAATATAAATACATGGGTCAAATTCAAATCCAATTAGAGGCCGCAAAGCAGTCCGAGTCAGCTGGTTCAAGCGAACACGAGCCCGGTCAGGCTCATATTCACTCAACACAGCCAACCCGGGCTGAGCCTTGGTCCAACCGATCCCAGAAAAACTGTAGCACATGTGTGGACAATCCTTAGGAATTTTGAGTTTTACACAGCAGATGCGATATAAGAGTTGCTTGCGTTGGTAAAAATACAGAAGTCACCTTTGTCTCGTCACCAAGGGCCCTCCCTCTGCATCCAATGTGATCTCAGAGAAATGAAATAACGTGTTTGGTGTAAGCCATTTGTGGTCATTAATCAAAAGGTATTTTTATTCATTTGTCAGCTGTCGGCTGAATCGCCCGGAGGCAAGGCACGCAGGAATTTTGACCCACATCCTACATATGGTACTATACCATGCAGTGAGAGCTTCATCCATCTCTAGACAAATTATAGCCTACCCGAGATGTGATTTTGGGGGGGGTGGGGGGGGGGGGGGGGGGGGGTGGGTGGCAGCTACTCACCGTCTGAGCGATGGTATGGACTTCATCATGCTGGGATGGGCCATCCTCTTTTCTGTCATTTAGACGAACCTACCAGTAGCCAAAAAATAAAACTCTGTACAGTCTCAAAAATGAGACGATTGTCTTCATTACAATATTGCTCAGAACCACATAAGAGTGTAGTGCAGTCTATGCCTGGAGGGAGATGTCCCAAATATTTTGTCCCTTCCATTACAAAGGCAGATATTGCACAACATCCTTCATTTAAAGTTTTATTCTACACCTCAAAAGGAAGCCCAATACCAAATATCATGTCATTATACCCATGGGTTGATGAGCAGATTTTTAAAGAAGAGGTGTGCATTGAAGATGCAGGTGTCGAGTTGTAGTGGCAATGGGAGAGTGTTGCATGCCCAAAACCCGGTTATCAGTGATATGCCAGTGATCAAATCTGGAACCTTTGTTCAGGTTATAATGCTAACAAGTTCAGAATTCGTAAAAATTATTTAATTAAGCCCCATAACTGTTTAACGAAAAAGTTTTCGAACTCGCTTGAGATATTATTGCAAAACACCTGTATGACAAATATTAGTCAAATTGAAAAATGTTTGTTCAAGTTATTGTGCTAACAGTGATTGTCAGGATGCCCGCCCGGATGCCTGCTCGGAATGCCGGATGAACACCGACTGTCGCAAAACCATAGGTCACAGTTGTTAACACAACTCAACAAAAAATATGTGAGCCTTTTCCCCACCACCAAAAAAAGCACAAGAGGCCCTAGGGGGCCTGAGGGCGCTCACCTGGCAGGGTAGCCTAAATATTAACCCAGGGAATTGATTTGAACAAGTTGCATCTGCCCATCCTAAGAAAAGCTTAGACCAAATATTCAAAGATTCTGACCAGTGGATCTAAAAAAAAAGAAAAGAAGATTTTTAAAGAATACTCCTCATACAGCACTAATTTAAACATCTGGGGCTCCCATAGAGAGCCCAACTAAGGACCCAGGGATTTGATTTCAATAAACCTGTGAAACAATCTTCCAAAGATGTTATTTGTGAAATCTGAAAGCTTTTGGAGCAGTGGTTTGAGAGAAGAGTAGTCCTAAATGTTTTTCCCATTACCCACAGTGTTAAACAAGAGGCCCCAAGGGGCCTTAGGTCGCTCACCTGAAAAGTAGTTCCAAGATGTAGTTTGGGTCACATTCAGCTGGTCATGGCTTATCAACACCACAGAGGAAGTCATGAATTTATTCATACTTCTGGTTTCCACGTCAAATGATTATTATCATAGGCCTCACCAACTGGGTCCAATTCTAACAGCTGTAGACAAACACTACCAAACTTCCAAGGGTTGTTCGAAAGGCATAATTGATGGAAAAACACTAAGGAATGGATTTGAACAAACTCAAATCTGTCGCTTAAGGATATTGTATACCAAATGTCAAAAGATTCTGAATAGTGTTTCTGAAGAGGATTGTTGAAGACTGTTCTCATTTATTTATTTATTGGTGTTTAACGTCATATATTTATGCACCATGGCTAATCGTGACACAACATGGAGATAAAGTAAATTTTCCTCAATCGTTTATACCCCATGCTGCCCATTTTAGAGGACTTTCACATCAAGCTTTGGTGACTTGGGTCCTTTACCAGTAGTTATATACCAAATATGAAATGATTCTGACTGGTGGATCTGAAGAAGAAGATTTTTAAAGCATATTCCACATATTGCACAATGTTAAAATTCGGACTCCCATAAGGAGCCCAAATACTAGCACAGTGACTCAATTTGAACAAACTTGAATCTGACCCCCCTAGAGATGTTATATACCAAATATGAAATGATTCTGACTGGTGGATCTGAAGAATAAGATTTTTAAAGCATATTCCGTATATTGCACTAAGTTAAAATTCGAGCTCCCATAGGGAGCCGAAATATTGACCCAGGGACTCGATTTGAACAAACTTGAATCTGACCCCCCTAGAGATGTTATATACCAAATATGAAAAGATTCTGACAGGTGGATCTGAAGAAGAAAATTTTTAAAGAAAATTCAACATATTGCACTAAGTTACAATTTGGGCTCCCATAGGGAGCCCAAATATTAACCCACAGACTCGATTTGAACAAACTTGAATCTGACCCCAATAGAGATGCTGTATACAAAATATGAAAAGATTCTGACTGGTGGATCTGAAGAAGATTTATTTGAATTTTGGAAAGGAATTGATGGGTGCTATCAGAGTTTTGCCCCCTGTGGTGCCCCCTGTGGGCGTGGTAACTTTATTTGAACAAACTTGAATTGACATATGATAAGGTACATGCACAGCAAATTTTGTTGAATTTGGTCCAGTAGTTTGTTTGAAGAAGTCAATAATGTAAAGTTAATGCCGGACGGACGACGATGGACAGAAAGTGATTAGTAAAGCTCCCCTTGAGCTGTGCTCAGGTGAGCTAAAAACGCGGACTCAGCACTTTTTCAAAGTCCCCAAAAAGTACCCCATGATAAAACCAATAGCAATTTTTTTGGACCATTCCATTCTGTTGGTCCAAAGGAAGCTTCACACCAAATAAGAATTCTCAATGCCGTGTAGTTTGGGAGATATTTTAATTTTTTTTCTATTTTTAGCTCCTGCGGTTCCCATGGGGCAACAGGAAAAATGTTTTTGGCATACTTATGACCCAATAAGCCCTCATATCTAATTTGGTTCAAATCAGACTCTCGGTTTGGAAAATAGAAATTTTGGGCGGGGCGAAAATTCTTGACCCTCCCATAACAAAGGCAAATATAGACCCTCGAACTTCTCTTGAACAAATCTGAGTCTACACCTCAAAAGGAAGCCGCAGACCAAATATTAAGTCTCTGCTACTGCTGGTTCATGAGAAGAAGATTTTTTAAGATTTAAGCACACTTTGTGAGGGTGGCCCAACCGAGGGGCGGGGCAACTTGATTTGAACAAAATCAAAATGTGATGTCATAACAAACTATCATCTCAAATATCAATTAAATTGGTTCAGCGGTTTGGGAGGAGAAGATGCAAACACCATGTTCACGGACGATGGAAGGTGAGTGATCACTAGAGCTCCCCTGACTGAAAGTCAGGCAAGCTAAAAAACAGAATATGATTTTAAGAACAAACAATCACCTCAAATTTAACTGAAATCAGTCCAGCAGTTTTGGAGGAAAAGTTGTGAACACCATGTTTCATGGACAACTGATGACTTTCAGAAAGGTGAGCTAAACAAGAGGCCCCAAGGGACCTTACTCACTCACCTGATAAAATTGTGCAAAGAAGGAATTAAAGTCACATTCAGCATTTACATGTTAAAATAGTTAATTTCTTCACTCATTTTGAAGCAAAGAGAAAAAAAATCACATAGAACCCCCCCCCCCCCCCCCCCTTCCACTCTCCCCAACAAAGTGGATAGTTTGTTTTTTTATTTAAACTTGTAAATTTCTTGGAGGGGTGGGAGTGGGCTCAAAAGTATTACTGTGAGCAGCTTTGAGAAGAATTTCATCCATACTTTTCATTTTCAAGGCTCACATTCATTAGTTATAAAGAAAGATTTGAGGCCATAAATCATTGTTTTGAAGAGAATTTCATCCACATTTTCCATTCCAGATTCACATGCACAAGCTGCAAGAACAGGAAATTTTTCATGTGGGGGGGGGGGGGGGGGAGATATAATTATAAGGGTATATCTTACCTACTTGGCTCCTTAAGTCCTGAAAATTTTTGTTTACTCAAATTATTATTATGAACAAAATTCTATCAGTATTTTGCATTTTCAAGATTCCTGCTCACAAGATGTGCAAAAAAGGAAAAATTTCAGGTGGTGGGCAAGATGCCCTGACTATGTTATCTCCCCCCGCCCCCCACACACACATCAAAAAAAAAACAAACACCTGATACTCAAAGTATAAACTTTTTTTTTTTTTACTTATATTTTGAAGTTTATCCATATATTCCATTTTCAAGATTCCTGTGCAGAAGTTGTGAAAAAAAGAAAAAGATTTGGAGGGGGTGGGGGGTAGATTATTATTTTCTCCCCCCAACAAAACACTCAGACATCATCAAAAGTACATGCAGCTATATCAAACAATTTTGATGTCCATTTCTGAAAAAAATGATTTGCTTACTGGAAAAGTGTACAAAAGTTCTGTATATACCACAGGTATATACCACAAAATTAAATCCCAACACCAGCAAGACAGGGGTTCCAGAATTGTAGTGAAATGAACATTGACACATTCCAATGAATTCTGCAATGTATTCGCATAACTTTTTGACAGGAATTGCGTGAAACCCTCTCCACTCATAATGGCGTTCACACAAAAATTTATATAAAAGAGTCAAGTGTCCTTTGGTTTTGCGGTCTCTCTTTATTTTGAAGAGAATTCTATCCATATATTCCATTTTCAAGATTCAAATGCTTAAGTTGCACAAAATAAGGATACAAAACTTTCATGACTGAAACTCATGGGTAGCAGGGCAGATATGCAGGTCACATTAACCTCCCCCCATCCTAAATTTTTTTTCTCTATGTAATTTCAGCATTTCTACCCTGAAATACAAAATGTTTGTACGGACAGACAGGCAGGCAGAGGGCATCACTAGATACCTCCAAAACCTAAATAAAAAAGGGAGAAGGGGGGGGGGGGGGGGGGGAGTAAAACAGGTGGGAGAGGGGGAAGATTAACTGGTTTATCTTTCCCCCTGTGGAGAAGACTTTCAATGGAGTGGATCAACCAGTGGTGCACATGAAATAAAAACTAACCATACATGTATACATGTGAAAAGCTTTTATCGGTGTTGTTTGATTAGCTGTGAAATTCTAAAGAGTTCCAACACAAATCTTGTCTATCCATTTTACAATGTATTCAAAGCATAAATAATTGGTGAGGTGTACCCACCCATCCCTTTCCCCAATACTTTTCCAGTCAGGACATTTGACAATAATAACAATTTTCAGTTGGAATATATTTTAACCCATTAAACCCTATTCCATGCCAGTTCCAAGCTACCAACTGGTTAACTTTATACTTGTAATTTGGGGGACGCCCAATCAATATCCCCAACGTGCAGGCTTGGGGCTGCAGATTGAAAATCTTGATTGGTCTACCACACAAATTCATGGAGTAACTATCTACTTTATGAGTTCAAGTCGGATCACGAGTCTAGACCAAAAAAATATCTTTCGGGTTCAAAGAATCAAGATATAGATTTAAAGTAATCAGGTCATCCTTCACAAGGAAAGAGTTGAGAGGACTTCTCAAACACATTAAAGTGTAAATGCAGGGTATCAACATTTCACAATAACAAAAACAGCAAAAATAACCACACCTCAATATTTCAAGTTGACTGACAAGCTTAGTCCAGGCACATTAGACATAAAAATGAGAAAGTGAGGAAAAAAAACGGAGAAAGCTGATTTTTTTATATGTTTCCGGGACACACATTGCGGATAAAGTGTGAAAAGTCCCCGCGAATCAGAGTTGAGCTTTTTTTAGTTATAGCATTTTTTTGATGAAAAAAAAAATTTAAAAAAGAATTCAACCCAGCTCCATATTTCTCATTCTTATTCGCCTTAGTAGGGTGAGAATCATAAATATCGTGCTGAATTATATTGAGAATACATATCCCCAACAGAAAATGCCAACTTTGTACCAATCCTCACACTCAATGGTGAAATATTCACGAAAATGTACAAAATTACGAAAAAAATTTATTGTTTTCATACACACAACGGTACACAACGTCCATTAAATCAAATCTACGACTACTTTGGGATTTAAATTATATATCAAAAATTACAGAAAAGCAGTGGCTTTATAATGATATATAACAATAGTCATTTATTCCATAATGAACTGGTGAAACGTGTGAAATATTAACCAAACCCCCTAAACTCAAATTCAAACGGCATCGACTTTTCTCATTCAAATACCGTATTATTATATTAGATGAATGAGCTAACAGAAATAATGCAACAGGATGATTTGAAGTTGTTCACTGTGAAAGGTTACTTTACCATAAGGCGCTCAGATAAATTCTGGGACGGGATATATTCTGATCAGACCATAGAGCAGTGTTTAATGAGAATGTTCAAGCTCCCTGGTGGTCTCACACATGGCAGGGGAATAACTGATAGCACTGTTGCGAAATGGGTACATGGACTACCTCTTTGCCTTCCGATATGTAATGCTCTCGAAAATTTTGTTCATGTTCACACTGGTCATGGCGAACAACATCGGGATCTCCGTCAAAGTTCACAATTGACTGATGCCAATGATATCACCAAATTATTGAACTGGCTCAGAGTGCATTCCCCCTTTCAGAATAGAGATCCACTACAATTAGTCTCTATAGCGACCGGGCTTGTGGCCGACGAAACTGTGAACTGTGACCAAGTTCGCAAAATTGGTGAATGTTGCGTATCGAATGTTGTAAGCAAAACGTTCAACAGCATCAAACTACGACGTGTTGACACTGTGAAGTCTTTCGCATCGATGGCAAATAGCATCAAAGTCCGTGGAAGTAAGGTCGTGATTGACCCCACAATTCTGTTCAACCGCATCACATGTGTTATTCAGTCACAAGCAGAGATGGAAGAGTCTCTCAAATATGAACTCGCCCCGAAACCACCAGCATTGTTTGATTCTGCTGGAATGAGGAAGACACAGAAAAGCACGCTCGGTAAGATCCTCAAAACATACGGTTCCGAGCAAACTAAAATCCCAGAACATTCTCTGTTTGTTGTAGATGGTGGATTTTTATTGAGGGCAGTTGTATGGCCTAAACAGTCGTCATATAAGGACATATGTACATCATATTCCAATTATCCAGTGAGACATTTTGGGGCGAACGTCGTGGTTGTTTTTGATGGTTATGCTTGTACAATGTCGACAAAGGGCATGGAACAAGCCCGTAGATCTAAAGACAGGTATTCCATTGATATCAATATCTCACCCGAGTTACCAGCCACCACACCCCAATCCGATTTCCTTGCAAATGCCAAGAACAAAACCCAACTGATCGATCTTCTAATGCAGGAGCTATCATATTCAGTCCAAGCAGGCCGAGGCTGATGCTGATGTACTGATAGCCGAAACTGCACTTGACATCGCTCAAGATGACAACAATGTTGTCGTTGTGGGAACAGAAACAGACTTGTTAGTCATTCTTACCTCTCGAGTTCAACCGGGATGTAATATTCACATGATGTATTCCATTACCCCAAACTTACTAGTTTCAGTTAGTGAAATAGCAACCAAAATGGGTGACCATAGAAGCAACCTCCTTGTAGCACATTCTATAAGTGGTTGTGACACTACTTCTGCACTCTTTCGAGTTGGTAAGAAGAAAGTATTCAGTACAATTGTCTCCGATGTTACTAGCGACTCGCAACAGTATGTCAACACAATTTTGGCGGATGACAGTACACCAAGTGCAGTAGCCGCTGCCGGGGAACAACTTCTCCTGATCTTATACGGGAGTAAAACTGTTTCCTCTCTCGACCAATATAGATATGTCACTTACAAGCGTTATGTAACAAAATCTAAACTGAATAAACCCATCGACCTAGCCTCACTCCCACCAAGCGGCGATGCTGCACAACAACATGTCTACAGATGTCATCTCCAGGTCCAACAATGGCTGGGCACTTCGCTTCCTCCGACGGATTGAGGGTGGTCGCTAGACAATGGACTTCTTGTACCGACTGCAGCCACAAAGCCATGTGCCCCCGATAACCTACTGAATCTGATCAGTTGTGGTTGCAAGAGTGCTTGTACAAAAAGGTGTGGGTGTAAGAAGGCAGGACTCTCTTGCTCAGGTTTGTGTAATTGCAGTTCGGATTCTTGTAACAACCACAGAAACACTGTCCTGTCGGAAATTTCTGAGTTCGATGAATAATATGTATTTCATGTCATTTCTGTATATAGCGTTGATAATAGTCAATGTAACTTAATCCATGTTGATTGATTTGTACATTCTGTAAATATTATTTATTGATTTTTGTACATTCTGTAAATATTATTTATTGATCTAATGCTGCCAGACACAGACGTGTCTGTTCGGTCCCAAGCCCGAAAATAGTTGAGTTCTCATGCTGACGAATTTTATGCCAAAAGGGGAACTCGGCCAGAAGCAGAGGGGGCCTTCCATAATGTCTATTTTGTAAGCAATGATAAAAGTCTTCAAATGGTGGTGGATATTTTATCGTCTGTCCAACTAACATCCCGAAATGTACTACGACCCTTTGGGCAAATCCATTAGGAAAATCGTCATTTTTTGCGTAAATCCGATACTTTTTTGTGAATTTTCAATAATTTTTCGCAGAAATTGTCACAGAATTCACATTTTCCTCTAGGTAAATGTATATTAGACATTATGTAGCTCGAAATACGCGTAAACAAAAAATACAGTTGGATCAATTCGAGGTTACAAAGTTCGTGCGATTTTTTTTGATTTTTTTCAAACGCGTTTTCGAAAAAAGGCTGTAGAAAAAAAAGCTCAACTGGGATTTTAGGGGACTTTTGTCTAATCGTTCAGTGACATGTACTCGACATTCCCTGAAAAAATCAGCTTTCTCCGATTTTTTTTCCCTAGTGAAACCTAATGTTCTGCGATTTTTTTTGATTTTTTTCAAACGCGTTTCGAAAAAAGGCTGTAGAAAAAAAAGCTCAACTGGGATTTTAGGGGACTTTTGTCTAATCGTTCAGTGACATGTACTCGACATTCCCTGAAAAAAATCAGCTTTCTCCGATTTTTTTCCCTAGTGAAACCTAATGTTCTTGGGCTAGCTCCCCAACAAGAAAAGTTGAATACCAACATTTTTTCAGACCTGCTCAAGAATTTCTATAACTTTTGTATTAGATTACACCCCCTGTCCCCTCCAATTCTCCCCTCAATGTAATTATTAGTCCTATCTACACTGGATGAAAATTTCTTTTTATCCATTGGTTTGTGCCTAAGTCCTGGCTAGTGGTGAATGTTGATTAGCTATACGCAAAAAATCTCCCAAGTACCCTTGAACTTTGAATCCCGATTGTCCAAAATTATCAACTGGGCTCTCAGCGGTCCAACCCAATAATCAGCATCCAGTGGCAAATATAGATTCCCACGTATATGTCAGGTCCTGAGTCACCGCTACCCATTAAATACTTGAACAATACACTTATACAGGGAGATACCATTTAGAGTGGTGGTATAGACCTTACTTATCTCCCATATGGCAACCACTTTTGGTTCACCATCAATTCCTACTCATTAACTGGATCCTATATCAGCATCACAGATATGTGGCGGATTTTTCATGCTGATGGAAAGGGCTGGGCATGTAGTATGTAATTATCTGATCCTCAATAGATTAGTCAACAATATTACACTTTTGTTCAGATGTTACGAGTGGCAAAATCTGTAAGGAGAGGTGTTTGACAAAATCCACTTTTTTTGCTCGTGGGATGTTGAGTTTACATTATATTCAGGGGGTTTGTGTAGTTTGGATTTAACGAATTAGATCATTATGATTTCACTGTTTGCAGGAGGGTTCCACAGTGTGAATTACATATTGAAATTGAAAAGACTCCATGCTATTTACTTAAATCACATGCTAGACATAGCGACACTCTACTTCAATTCTCTCTGCGGGGGACAAATCGTCACACAATTTTTGTGCGTAATTTTGAAATTTTCAATGATCAAAAGCAACATTTTTGGGTTAGGGATTTTTTGGGACTTTTTATATGTTATTTCTTGTAACCTAATCTACATAATTCCGTTTGTTTGTTTGTTTGGTGGTGGTTAACGTCGCATATTTATGCACCATGGCTAATCGTGACACAACATGGAGATGAAGTCAAGTGTAGTCAATCATTGATCTGCATGTTGCCCATGTTAGAGGACTTTCACCCCAAGCATTGGTGACTGGGTCCTATTTTACTAGTAAAGCGGAACTGGGTTACCACAGTAAACAAGTGCTGCTTACTTCCCGGGGTTCCCACGGGGAACATAATTCCGTTGACAGAGATTCTGTTGCAATTAGTGTGTGGTCAAGTTTCTGTACTGACTGAACTATTATGGCAAGTTCTGCAAATTATTTAAGTATTTATTGGAGTTTAGTGACACTTTCAAAAGCCAGGGTCACCTCTTTAAGGAAGCCTTAGTACCCAGAGACAACCACCTAGCATAGCAAGCTACTGTCAAGAGTCCCCGACATACTAACTCCGCACAAGCAGGGTTAGCAATGAATGAAGACAGGTGCACCATCGATGTGCATAATGCCTAAGTGAATTACATATTGCCTTAGTACGCAGTGCCACTGTGCCCCCATAGGGGCAATCACGATTAAGTGCTTTGCTCAAGGACACAATGCAGACACCCCCAGTGGGGATCGAACTGTGGACCTCTTGGTTTGAAGTAGTTCTGCAAATGACATTTACTGTTTGTGCCATACATAATAGCATTCACAATTAGAGACTTTGAAAACTAAAAATTTGCATTATCCCCAAACTGGTTATGTCATTTTTTGTTTTTTTGCAAATCCTTTTTTATCTGGCATCAGCCAATTTAATTCTATAAGCATGTACATTTAAAACCAGTTCATTAATGATATTACCTGTTGAAGACTATAGGCTCTACCAAACCTTTTTAATTTACTATTAAAAAAAAATATTTGTCTTTACACTGTTGACCTTTTTTTTTCTATTTTAGTGATTCCAGCTTACTGGTAATGTTCGATTCATCATTGTACTAAAAAGTGGATTTGACTACGTATATTTTTCAATGAAGAGAAATTGATTTACGTCAACAAAATGAGAGTTCATACAAATTTCAGAGGCCTGTCAAATGTAGAGCTATTTGGGATAGTTTTGTTGCTTTCATGTTATGTACAACCGATTGGACTGGGTTGGCTAGAATTTGAAATGTTTTTCATCAGTTCATGTTCCTAGTAGCTTGAGGTTAAATGCAGTAGTACCATTATGTGTGAACATTATTGCACATCACTAACAAATCCTGGGAGGTGATAAAAATTTGTTGAAATCTTGGAATTCATATCATACAAAACTCTCATCTTTGTAACCTGTGTTTTGAAGACATTTTCATATTTTTGCAGTGTATAATACTTTATGCATGTGATTCTACTGCTTTCCAACCTCAACTTCCTTAAAGAAAAACTTGTCTATGTAAAGTGCAAAATGATAGCAGTGACGAATGGGGGCAAAATGGAGGCGAGTGGAAAATCGCTCACCTCAAATAAAGTTTGCAAGAGTGAAACATGTGAGGAGAGTGATTTTGATTGAGAGTGTTGATTTCGATGTTTAACTTCAACTGACAAAGGTCCTTCGAAACAAATGTATGAATACAACTGAACACGGATGGAAATTTTGACTGTGAAAATATATGTAACCCACTAAAATTAGGTCTGGATTTTAAATGGCAGATTATTAAAATAGTGGAAAATGGATGCGTAAATTCCAAATCGGGCACATTAATTCGTGTCACTGGTGAATTGGAGCGACAGGTGTCACATGTATAAAAGAAAATAAGGAACAGGACAACATTCTGTATGTCTTTGATGAAAAAAAATACGAAAGTATTTATTAAAACGTTTCTCTGATCTGAGAATGACCACCGTTTTTTTAATCTAAACATGCGTGTTCATTTTGTGGTGGGAGTAAGCTCTGGGTGAGTTGTCATTGTACAACCCTCTTACTGTTAGCGTGTCGTGTGTGGATGTTTAAGCAAACTACTGTGTGTCATGTTCGTAACGATGGAAAGGAAATTGTTTGGAATTGTCCTTTAAATGCTTCAAATTGTGAGTGATTCTTAAAAATTTCCCAACATCGAAACTTAATTGAATGTTTCTGTTGATGCAACTCAAAAGGATGAAAACACACCCAAGAATAAAGGCGAGCGATTATTTGCGCACCTTGGACAATTTTTGAGTGAGCGATGGTGCGCGAGAGCGATCGCGCGCCTTTCCCATGCGTCATTGTGATAGTTCTGTATTACAACCCACTTTGTAATAAAAGTTGCAAAATGCAATAATTATTACAAACAAAGAGCAACTACATGGACAGGAAAAACATTGCAAAATGTAATAATTATTACAAAATGCAACTATATGGACTGGAAAAATGTTGCAAAATGTAATAAACTTTTTTTTTTCAAGCAGGCCAACAGAAACTAATTCATGTTATTATACAAATATGAAAATAAATTTGTATCTCTATGATTCTTTGACTGTCTTAGGGTATATTATGTATACTTCTACGCGTATTTGAGCAGGTTTCGTAGATTTTCAAACTTTCGTTACAAAATGCAACTCCATGGATGGGAAAAACGTTGCAAAATGTAATAAATGTTACAAAATGCAACTACATAGACTAGAAAAACGTTGCAAAATGTAATAATTGTTACAAAATGCAACAAACTGACTCGACAAGAGTTGCATTATGTAATAAACTTTTTTTCCAATAGAATTATCGGAAAAGTTTTCATCTTATTAATTCACTTACATGTACCCTCGCAATGTGTCAATCGGCGATCTATTAAACCCCCCCATTACCATTTCCATTGATTTTGCAAATATTTTTTTATTTTTGAGTTGCTGAAAAGACACCAAGGCTCTTGCATAATTGGCGGATTATTCTTGTCCATTGTGAAAATACAAGTTGACCATATTGATATTTCTACATGTGAATAATACACTCACCATATGCCTGCACTGCAAGGTGGACTAGTCTGAACATACTTTGTTGATAAGACATTCAACACCCCACCCTTCACCATCCGACTAGCGTTGAGACGATTTCACATTTTTAACCAGTTAACCACCTGAGTTGACCGGAGCATATCAAGCACAAAAGCAAATCACCAGGTCTACGATTTATAGAAGTGTCACTCTTTAAGATAATATATGGGGTGTATAAATCGCGGACCAACATGTATGACATCTGGTGGATGTGGTGGTTTGCTATAGGTGTATTGCTTTTACTTGGCTTCAACTCAGTTATTTACTAGGGTTTTACGACATTTTCAACAGCCAGGGTCATAAAGTGTCGGGCAGTTTAATAGGTGGAGGAAGCTGGAATACTGGGATAGAACCACCGAAGAGTGGCGAGTAACTGTGTGTGTCAGACTCTCCAATGTACTAACCTGAGTTAGCACTGGTTGAAGGTGTGTGTACAATCGGCGTGCCATATGTCTTGGCACACTTTGCCACCGTGTTCCCATATAAGCAATCGGGATCAAGTGTCTTGCTCAAGGACACAACCTGAGTGACACAGACCCATCTGTCATGGTCTGATTACTTACAACTCACGATATATATTAGTTAGAACACACAAGCTAATGTGTGCATGAAGAAAGTCATTAAAATGTTCCTGGTAATCGCCTGTGTATGTGCTTCTTGGAAAAGAAGGTGTGTGGGGGGGTGTGGTATTGGAGGGGTGGTTACGTGCACTGAAGGCTCACAGGGCCGTTTATATGGTCGCGAGCCCCACTTACATCCTAAATTACTTATATAATGTTTTTCATGCAAAAACATAGGCCAGGACAGGAGGAAACAAGATAACTGAGAAGGTCGCCAAGACTCAAAGAGCCACCACCAACGGAAAAGGAAATAAAGACGGAGGAGGCCACAGCACCCATCCGCCCCTTGGAATCACCGAGGAGACCCACAGGCATCCCTACTCATGACTCTGGCTACAGTGTCCAGCCCCTAGACCCCCTAATGCGACATAACATGGAGTGGTGAAGGAAATTGACATTGTCATCAGGACAGTCGCCCACTTGGCTTATGTTCATTAATTCTGTTGATATTGAGCATTTTGAATCCCTAGGCTTGGCCGTCTGAGCCAGCAAATGCAACTAGCCCATCCCATGGACAGCTGTACTAATCTAGGACTGAAGCTAATCAGTGGCACAGCCCTCTCGCTGGGCCTGAACAAAGTCTAGTCACTCAACTCCGTGGACAAAGACAGCGCGCTTACCATGACGTCTCTGACGTCATAGCTACTCTAACAGTTTCTCACTCTTGATGCCTGTTTTTTTCTCATTCACATACACCCTGCATTAAGCATCCACACCTAGTCTGCGATACAAGCGATGCACACTGTACATAGCCATGTGACTAGAGTTGGCCATTGAACCTATAGTTGTTGTGTCAGCGACAGGACATTGGGGGACCCAGCAGACCTGTTAACTCTCCCAGTTTCACCGTGTTAACTCTCCCAGTTTCACCGTGAGTCTCCCGGTTTGAGGCACCAACTCACACTCACATCCTATTTTCACCCGATTTGACACTTTTTTTCAAAATAGTTGTCCTGTTCTATTTTGAAAATTAAACAAGTTGTCAAGTTGGTCACAATATATAAATTTATGACGCAGAATACTTGTTGGAAACGATAATTTATCAAAGATACACATTGAGTTTTACCAGGTCTGAGTTCCGAGAATTGTGAGCATGAATTCCCATGTTGTTGATGGAAAAGTCCTGGAAATCGAAAGTAGCATTATTATTATTATATTATAGTGTGTTTTAAAAGACGTTACTTTCGTAAAGCCATGCTGGACTGGGACGTTTTGTCCCGAGGTTTTTGGAGCAATGAAGAAGACCCAATTATTAGTATTAGCTGATGTGATCCCTGCAAAATTAGCTGCTCAAAAAGAAACATGAATTAATACCCCCGAGTTGTAATATCCAGTTTGATCCATGCTACACGAAAGTCTGTTTTGAAAACAAAACAAAGGAGAGCCATATTGTTCACAACAATGGGGACACATATGTGCACCAGGGCGGTCAGTTTAAATATAGTTTGTTTATTTATGAAACATGCCCACGTGTTTTTATCAAATGCATTGTATGCCAAATATATTCTCATACTGTCGCGGTTACGTGAAATCAAAATTATATAAACTCAAAATATAAATTAAATAAAAACATAATCTCTCAAGTATAATTAACTTCAGCTGACCTATTATATATACTATTGTCATGGTTCATACCAAACTTATCCGTTTTGTGTAAAAAAAATATAACTGAAAGTTTGTTGAAAACTGAAAAAAATCTGTTGTGAGATATCACAAGAATTAAGTTACCTCCCCTTACTTATATACAAACAGATACAGAACAATCATGTCCAGCAGAGTATTTTGTCTTCATTTTGAACCAACCGGATTATTTTGTTTTGTTTTTTTCACAATGGAAGTTATGAATACTGAGGGCACCTTCTCTAACGTGAGTAATACAAAACACAGTTCAAATATTTTTTTTTAATAAAAAAACGAAAATGAAATTACCACAATCGCACACAACTTCATTGTACCGGCAACAACAGGTGTTTTTTTTAAACAAAACGATATGTATTGTTGTTAGCATTGAGTAATTTTTATTGTACACTAAAACCTGTCAAAAGATAATAAGAATGAATATTTTCTCACTAAAAATGTACAGACTGAACAAAGAATTTACATGAATAAATGGCATGAACGAAGAAGGAATGCTTGTGTTGGTCCTGGGACGTTTCGGCCCAAGATGTTTCAGCCTCCATGTATTGAAGCACCAGGATGGGCTTGCATGAGCAAGGAAAAATGCCGCTCAGGATCACCGATCCAATGTCGAGTTGTGACAACAGAAAAGGTGGGTTTGATCATTATGAAGTTATTGTCTGCAAATGAATTATTGAGTGTGTGCTGGGTCTGTGACCTTTACATTTGACGTACTGAATTCCAAGCCGAGTCCAAAATCAATAGGGTTCTTCGTCGCACCCAGGTCAACTTACCTATGAAGTTTATTGAATGTAAGCTGAACCACTATCAAGTTATCATCTGGAAACCAATTGTTGTGATTTACTATGTTCAAGGTCACTGTGACCTTGACCTTTGAACTGGCGAGTCCAATATCACTAGGGTTTTTCCTTGCAAGAAGTCAACCCACCTATGGAGCTTCATGAATGTAGGTTAAGACACTATGAATTTATCGTCCACAAACCAATTTACTATGTTCAAGGTCACTGTGACCTTGACCTTTGACCTTCGAGTTCAAGATCAGAAGGGTTCTTCCTCGCACGAAGGCCAACACACCTATGAAGTTTTATGACTCTAGGTTGAACCACTATCAAGTTATCATCCGGAAACCAATTGTTGCGATATACTATGTTAAAGGTCACTGTGACCAGGACCTTTGACATAGCGAGTCCAAAATCAATAGGGTTCTTCCCCTCACCAAGGCCAATCTACGTATGAAGTTTAATGAATGTGAGTTGAACCACTATCAAGTTATCATCCGGAAACCAATTGTTTAAGATTTACTACGTTCAAGGTCACTGTGACCTTGACCTTCGACATAGCATGTCCAAAATCAATAGGGTTCTTCCTCCCACCAAGACCAACCTACGTATGAAGTTTAATGAATGTGAGTTGAACCACTATCAAGTTATCATCCGGAAACCAATTGTTTACGCCCGCCCGCCCACCCGCCCGCCCACCCACCCGCCCGGATGCCCGCCCGCCATTCACCAAACTATAAGTCGAGTTTGACTTCGTCACAACTCGACTAAAAATGGCCGGACTGAGGGGAGCGGGAGGTTGGTACAGGCAAAGGCTAGATAGGCATCCACTCACATTTGTGTGTGTGTCGGGGGGAGGGGGTATTGGACCAGTGATATCCATATTTGTATGCTTTTACTGACAAATACCATTAAAAGTGGTCCAGGATGAGCGGGGGTCCAGGAGTGGGTGAGTATAGGTTGGGTACATATCATTCCACTAGTGTGCTGGCCTGCAAGAGACCAGGAGAATATCTTTGGGTCATAGGTCAGACACCTTAACGCTTCTCCTGGCAACAGCCAGAAAGGTGATTTTTTAGCTTACAGCCGAGGCCCTAAGTCTCAGGTACACATGACAAGCTCATTCCCAGCCCCCACCACCCCCCTCCAGGTGTTGGTACCATTTTATGAGATCGCTCACGCTTTGGCGGGAAAGGGTCTTTTCTGCAAGGTTGTTTGGTCTTTCAAGTTTCAAGGCCCGATTCTTCTGAGTTGTTGTTGAGTGAAGCGAGTGTCCCAGGCACTCCTGACGCCTGGATTAGGGCTTGTACCCGATTGACTTGCTGCGTTTTAATCCGACTAACACAGTATAAGTGTCTGACTACAGCAGCATAATCAAAAAGGTGCCTGATGAAGGTTGTGAAGAGCCTTAGAATAGACCCTCTATCATTCCCCCTACCTTCCCAGTTAGACCCATTGAGGGTTTCAAGCAGGTGCATGTAAGCTATTTTGTCACAAGATGTTTTGAGGGTCAGGTTCTTGCTAATGATGGCATTTATTTATTTATTATTGGAGTGGGTCGGGGGAGAGGGGTTTATAAGACAATACACAACACTAAGAACAAACACTTGACACATGTAAGGAAAAAAACACACAGACAGTATTTCGTTTAGAAATACTGATAAAATTTTCTATTAATAATTGTATAATAATAAGATGAATCAGTTCAGGGGTGGTGGTATTTGTCTGGGTTTTTAACCACAAACTTGGAGTCATCCTACCAAGCTACAATGAAATACCTTCATAATTATGGCCTGTGGAATATTCTAAAGGTTTTTGGGCTTCGGGCCTCTGTTGCCGTCACAGTTGCCCAAAAGGGGACGTTTTCATCTTCACATTATATGAAGTCAACCTATCAAGTTACAATGAAATCCCTCCATAAATATGACCTGTAGACGGTGCTAAAGGTTTTCGGGCTTCGGGCCCCTGTTGCCATCACAGTTGCTCAAAAGAGAACGTTCTCATCTAGACATTATATGAAGTCAACCTATCAAGTTACAATGAAATCCCTCCATAAATATTACATGTAGACTGTGCTAAAAGTTTTTGGGCTTCAGGCTCGGGCAGCCATCATGGTTAAATGATCGCAACCAAAAGGGGACATTCTCATCTGGGCATCATGTGGATTGATCCAACGAAGTTACAATGAAATCCCTTCATAAATATGACCTGTAGACTGTGCTGAAGGTTTTCTGGCTTCGGGCACCTGTAGCCGTCACAGTTGCCCAATCACGTCCAAAAGGAGACTTTCTCATGTAGACATTATATGAAGTCAACCTATCAAGTTACAATGAAATCCATCCATAAATATGACCTGTAGACGGTGCTAAAGGTTTTCGGGCTTCCGGCCCCTGTTTCCGTCACAGTTGCCCAAAAGGGGGCGTTCTCATCTAGACATTATATGAAGTCAACCTATCAAGTTACAATGAAATCCCTCCATAAATATGACCTGTAGACTGTGCTAAAAGTTTTTGGGCTTCGGGCTCGGGCAGCCATCATGGTTGAATGATCGCAACCAAAAGGGCACATTCTCATCTGGGCATCATGTGGATTGATCCTACGAATTTAGAATGAAATCCCTTCATAAATATGACCTGTAGACTGTGCTGAAGGTTTTCGGTTTTTGGGCACCTGTAGCCATCACAGTTGCCCAATCACGTCCAAAAGGGGACTTTCTCATGTAGACATTATATGAAGTCAACCTATCAAGTTACAATGAAATCCATCCATAAATATGACCTGTAGACTGTGCTAAAGGTTTTCTTGTTTTGGGCTTGGGCAGTTGTCACGGTTGATAGATCACGCCCAAATGGGGAAATTCTCATGTAGACCTCATACGGAGTCATCGTATCAAGTTACAATGAAATCTGTCCATATTAAACATGACCTGCAGACTGTGCTAAAAATTTGTGGGTTTCGGGCTTGGGCAGCCATCACGGTTGACAGATCATGCCCAAAAGGGGACGTTCTCATCTAGGCATTATACAGAGGCATTCTATGAAGTTGCAATGAAATCCCTTCATAAATACTACCTGCAGACTGTGCTAATGGTTTTCGGGTTTTGGGCTCGGGCAGCCATACCGGTTGACCAATCATGACCAAATGGGGACATTCTCATGTAGACATGACCTAAAACCTGCATATGAAATTTCATGACGATCAGACCAGAAATACCGGGTATAGTCTGTACTTGAAGGTTGAATAAAAAACTTTAACCACAAACTTTAACCAAAACTCCAAATATCAACTAAACAGGAAAAGAAAAAAAAAACCCACTTGAACCTTCAGTAAAAAAACTTTAACCACAAACTTTAACCAAAACTCTAAATGTTAACAGACGGACAGACGGACGGACGGATCGACAAAAGTCATTACTATAGCCCTCACTGTAAACAGTCAGGCTAATAATTATTACATTTTGCAACGCTTTTCCCATCCATGTAGTTGCACTTTGTGATAATTATTACATTTTGCATTGTAACAGTCCTGATAAAGGTTTATCTTATAATTCTCAAAAAAATGTTACACAACATGTTTTGCCCACTAACTACTTCCATATATTCTTAATTCCTTGATCAATCTCCTTCAAATCCACTCCTCTCTCAACAATAGAAATATTCAGCCTTTTGTTATCTTTAGAGTCTGCAACCGAAATATTTCTAAACAGTTACTGGTGTATGTGAAGAGGAACATGAAGGTTTGACTGGGCTTTCAACACAGTTTTGATGGATTGAAATAATGAGTGTCAGCAACCAATCATATTGTGCAGAACATTTTAGGACTTACAACAGACATGTTAACCTTCAGAATAATTTTTCAGGGAACCTGAGGGTGATTTTCAGGGAAATGGGATGGATTTCAGGGAAAAGTTCGCGCGTGGACAAAACAAAGAAAAAAACTTGCGAGTTTTCAGCTAATGGACCACCATTAACACCAGGTTATATCCAGATCTAGTTGTCAAATTATGCTGACGCATTTATGCTTTGTTAACAAAAGATCATAAAATAATTGTTGATTTGATCCCCCCCCCCCCACCATCCTCTTCATGACCCCCCCCCCCACCCCTCACCCACAGAGCACCACCACCTGGGGTTTGCTTTTATCAAACTCTACTAAGCTAATAATTTCCCAAGTCTGGAAATGTTAACAGGAGAAGATGTCCTAATGTTCAGTTTCTTCAAGAAGATTAGTACTTGGAAAGTATCTTTATCAAAATCCTTCATGCATGTGTGGATGTTTGTGCCCTGCACAAAACTTTTCTTAAAAGGAAAACTTACTCACCGGTGTGTGAATCAAGGGTTTTCTCTCCAGATGATCTAAATCCTAACTAGCCCTCTCTAGTTACTCACCGGTGTGTGAATCAAGGGTTTTCTCTCCAGATGATCTAAATCCTAACTAGCCCTCTCTAGTTTTTATTCCTTCTACCTCTTAAATTCCTATTGGAAAGTGTGGTGAGGGTAATGGCCAGATAATTCTAGTTAAGGTGATGATGATCCATACTTCATAAATTAAGAATTAACACAATTTGCATTAATGGAAGTTTAAGCTGAAACTAGAATATCTTTCAGGAATTAAACTAATCACATATGGTTTTCATGTACACCAGGCTAGGTACAAGTAGCTGAGTTGATTGATACCATGTATAGCCTCAAGAACTATTTCTATAAGTCTAATCAAGTTCTGTGCTGATATTTAAGCTTTCCCAAACCAAGTTTGGGAAAGACTATTGTTATTCTTCTTTTAAAAATTTTTTCTTCTCTATTTAGGCTTTCCCATACCCAGTTTGGGAAAGACTCTTGTTATATTCTTCTTTTTCAAAATTTTTCTTCTCTATTTTTTTTTTCTTTTTCTTTTTTTTTTTCCTCCCTGAATTTTGTCTGTTGAACTGCTTGAAAACAAGTTGTATGATTTTGACCAAATTTGGAACACTTATGTAATGTCATAAAATCTAGTGAAATGCGGTATCGTCATATCTGTGAAAACGCGTATTTTCAAAATATTCTGCCAAAAGCTTCAAAATTTCACCATTTTTCGAATGTCTCAAAATTGTTTACAGTTATTTCGCTCAAATTTTCCACACATTTACAGCATATGATACACCACAATCACCACTCAAATCTTTCAACATTAACCCCCACTGGCCAAAAATGACATGAATATAGATTTTTTCTTCAAAATTGACCAACTTCAAGGGCAAATTTCTCTAATAACAAGGTTGTTGTAACAATTATTTTGGTTTGGATAGATGCAACAATGATTGCGGAATAAAGTTACTGTTTACTTTTAAATCTCAGATTTAACCCTCAAGCACAATGAGGGCGAGGATAAGAGTACCGTTTAAAAATGCCAAAATTTGCCAACTTTGGTTGCTTTTTCCATCATTTTGGAAAGGGTTAATTTCAAACACTTTTCATGTACGTATTCACAATTGACTACCGAGCATATTTGCTGTTGTAAGTTTGGTTGTAAAGTTTAACCCTATCCCATTCTGGTTGCATAAAAGTAGGTACCGTCCAAAAAAACTCCAATTTTTTCAGAATTTGGAAATTTAGGTGGAGATTTACTCCATTTTTAATTGCTTGAGCTCTGAATGTTTTCTGAAGCTGCTTGCATCAGTCAAAGTATGACAAATTTTGTTCTATATGTTATTATTAAAAGTTTAACCCTTAGCAGATTTGAGACTTCCCATAAGGGTACTGTCGGAATAATTGTTATTTTCGCCAACGTTTACATGCACTTTCTCAGCACTGGAGCCATACTGTCTCAAAACCTTTTCCATGAGAGGATTGGGCCTTCATCCAAAAACAATTTTGCTGTTATATATTTTATTCAAAGATTTAACCTTCACCTAGTTTTCTGGCCTTGAATTTGAGAGCCTTAAAATTCTTCGTAAAATTGGCTAATTGTGGAGCTCACTTTTCTTCCATTTTCGAAAGGAATATCGAAAAATGATTTACATGTTCATATTTACAATTGCCTACCAAGCATATTTGCTGTTGTAAGTCTAGTTGTAAAGTTTAACCCTATGCTCGTTCTGTTTGCATAAAGATAGGTGCAGTCCAAAAAAACTATCGTTTTTCAGAATTTGGTAAGTTTAAGTGACAATTTACTCCATTCCTAATTCATTGAGCGCTGAACATTTTCTATGGCTGTATGCAGCAGTCATAGTATGACAACTTTTATTTTATATGTCATTATTAAAAGTTTAACCGTTGGCAGATTCGAGACTGCTCATATGGGTACAGTCGGAATAATTAATATTTTCATAAAATCACTGAATATTGATAAGCGTGCAGAGGTAGTTTGGAATAGAATATCCGAAAATGCTTTCGAAATTCGGATTCACAGTTCAATTCCAAGAATATTTTCTGTTATAAGGTTGCTGTAAAGTTTAACTCCATCCCTGTCTCAAATGCATAAAAATTGGTGCCGTTGAAAAAAAACTCTCATTTTTTCAGAATTCCGTAGGTTTAAGTGACAATTTACTCCATTCCTAATTCATTGAGCGCTGAATGTTTTCTATGCCTGCATGCAGCAAGCATAGCATGACAACTTCTGTTTTATACGTTATTATCAATAGATTAACCCTTGGAATATTTAAGAGTTCCCAAGTGGATATAGTCGGAATAATTGTTATTTTTGTAAAATCAATCCCTGAATATATTGGTAACCGTGCAGTGGCCTTTCGGTGGTGTTACTTGAAGCCGCAAATAGTTAAGGTTGAAAAGTTCATCAAATAGACAGATATAATGCCTAACTCAGCTAGTGACAGGTAAATAATGAATGGAAAAGTCGTTGAGTTGAGAATAAAGTAGGGACGAATCGTGCCCTCGGTTTCCACCTGATCCACGGTATTTCCACGCGCGGCCCTTGACAAAGATACTAAACTGTCGAGCAGGGACAGCAGAAAACATTCTGAGAATTTCAAGTTGCTGCCTTGCATGGTCGGGACATAATTGGAGTGCAACCGACATTGTAACTGTTCAATTTGAATGTTAAATTAGCCAGATGACGGCTTTTTCTCCACCGGATCGGGTTGTCAGTTTCTGCCGGGACGGTCTAAAATAAGCAGTTTAACTCAAAACTTTCTGTCCCATATGAATGTGCGAATATTTAAAGCTGGACAGTTCATCAAATTAGACAGAAATACTGCCAAACTCGACCGGTGATAGGTAAATAGTGAATGGAAACGGCATTGCATTGGGAATAGAGATGGGACGAATCGTCCCCGCCGTTTCCATGCAATCCACATTGTTCCCACGCGCTCACGCCACTCAAAAAAGATACTGTTCTGTCGAGCAGGGATAGCAGAACAACTTCTGAAGATTTCGTGCATCTGCCTTCACTGGTCTGGATGCCATGTACTAAGGCATACTGCACGTCGATGGTGCGCATGTCTTCAACCAATCTAACCCTGCCTGTGCTACAGTGCGGAGGCACTAAGTTGCGGAGCTGGCAGCTGCTCGTCATTGCTCGGTGGTTCTCTCTGGGTACTCCGGCTTGCACCACCCATACAACTGTCACCGACATAATATGGCCTTGGCTGTTAATGTGTCGTTAAACCTTAATAAATAAATAAATAAATAAATAAATAAATAAATAAATAAATAAATAAATAAATAAATAAATAAATAAACAAACAAATAAATAAATAAATAAATAAATAAATCCAGTACCAGTTTTGCTCGTACAAATATTAGTATCATCAGACAAAATTCATTTTCTGAATAATTTCGTACTTTTCTGTACTCACCTTCCCTGAGTAAGATTGGTATATCTTTTCAATCTCAGATTTAACCCTCAAGCACAATGAGAGCGAGAATAAGAGTACCATTTGGAAAAACCTAAATTATCCGACTTTGGTTACTCTCTACTATCATTTTGGAATGGGTTAATTTGAGACACTTTGCTTTGCTATATGCAGAGATGTTTAATCAATAAATCCGGCTTTAGTTATGTTCTGGGACTTAATGGAACGTGCTTTGGTCACTTAAGCTTAGATGGGAGTCTTCCATGGAAGACGTGTGTCGCCTGGCGTTTCAGACAGAATTCTAAGTGGAAAAGGGAAATAACTCTGGAAAAAATACAGCGGATCAAAAAATAAAATAGGAGGTGCACAATGCCATTATGTGATAAAGAATCACTGAAAGTTTCATCTAAATCCATTCATAGGTTAAAGAGGAGTGGCGAATAAGAGAAAGTGTGACACGGACGACGACACGGACAACGACGGGGCTAACTCTGGAAAAAAAAATACAGCGGATCAAAAAATAAAATAGGAGGTGCACAATGCCATTATGTGATAAAGAATCACTGAATGTTTCATCAAAATCCATTCATTGGTTAAAGAGGAGTGGCGGATAAGAGAAAGTGTGACACGGACGGCGACGCGGACGACGCAAGACGACAAAAGTAATCCCTATATGTCACTCCCCATTCGTGGGGTGGCGACACAAAAATAGACGACGCAGACGACGATGTGGATGACGCAAGACGACAAAAGTAATCCCTATATGTCGGTCCCCACTTCGTGGGGCGGCGACACAAAAATACCACTGTCTGCAAAAAATGACTGAGTGAATACTCACTTGTCCAAAAACAAAAAGGAAAGAGGTCTTTGAACTTTTCATAACTGCTTTCAAAAATCAATGGGGAACAAATTTTGTGTTATATGTTTTGGTGTTCCGTGTTATCCAACACCAGTTTGGCCGTACAAATAAGAATACCGCTAGGAAAGAAAGCACATTTTCTCAGTGATAGACTGTTTGACTTCTATGATAGAGGTCCCGAGTTTGATCCCTGTCTGGGACGACCCACGTAATGTCCTTGGGCAAGGCACTTTATCCCGGTTGCCAACATGGGGGCACGATGATGCCATGTACTAAGATGTTCTGCATGTCAATGATGCACATGTCTTCAACCACTAGTACCCTGCTTCAGCAGAGCTTGAACATAATTAGAATGTTGAGCTGACAGTTGCCCGTTGATGCTCGGTGGTTCTCTCTGGATCCTCTGACTTCCCCCACCCGTAAAACTGTCACGGTCACGATTAGCCATTGTGGATAAGTATGTGACCGTAAACACCAATAAATAAATACCGTCAGGAAAACCCTCTGTGAAATCCTTCTGTCAATAAATAGCAAAGTAGTAATGTAATGCAAGAAATATTAACAAGCTGTTCAACATCCCTTTAATCAACTCATTTTGACTTGAACTGTACCCATCACTGTGTATACTAGCTCTCAAGATGGTTTAAACCATATTAAATAAACAACTAAGTTGTGTGTGACAGTAACTCATATTACATGTATTTCATTGTATCTGAAACAGATATGCTGGAAAAATTGTGAAATCATGGAGTAGGAAGCTTAAACCTCGTTTGTTGACAAATCCCACACATTCATAAACAGACAGAATGATAGAGAATAAATTAATTATTGACATTTAAGGTCACTTGCAGCATCAACAGCTATATCATGACCATAATATAGGTATTTATTCAAGTCCAGGTATTCATTGCATAGGCGTACAGGGTTATTTTTCAGGGGGGGGGGGGGGGGGGGGGAGGGGGGGTTTGAACCCTTTTAGCCCGAAAAAGTTGAATCTCAGGAGGAAATGCCAAATGCAGGTATGGGAGAGGGGGGGGGGGGGGTCTCCCCCCCCCACATTGAGTACCTGGAGAGAACCACTGAGTAATGGCAAGCGACTCAGACTCCCCGACATACTAACTCCACATAAGGAGGGTTAGCATTGGTTGAAGACAAGTGCACCCTCAAAGTACCCTTAGTACACATCGCCATCATACCCACCACCACCCTCCCCCCAAATGGGAAATTAAATTGGGATGAAGTGTCTTGCTCAAGGACACAATGTGGTTGCCACAGGTAGGATTCGAACCGAGGACTTCTTGGATTGCAACAATCAACCCTACCTTCTGAGCCACCACGCTCCCGTAATATGTAGTAATAGAACTCTTTATATGTACTTGTGTGATTATAAATGAATAATATTAACGTGGATATGGTTCCACTGAATCAACTTGTACAATATAATGGTCAGTTTACTTGCAACTTCTAAGTGATGAGACAGGAAAACAACATTTTGTGTGGAAAACCAAAATGTTTTGTGGTAATTTCTGGCAACTAAATTGTCCAAAATTTTCTGGCATATTGGCTGAAAATTCCGCTCCTTCCTAACTCAGGAGTGGGTTGGGGCACAGTCCTCCATGAAACCCCGGCCCGTACGCCCATAATTCATCTGTACTTATTTTTTTCAAAGCAGAAAGGACATCGCTTGTTTTGCTTTCTATAAAAATATTCTGTAATTATTGAAGAGCAAATTTTGTGTTAAATGTTTTGGTGTCCTGCTGTATCTCAAATATCTGTTTTGGCTGCATAAAAACTAGTAGCATCACAAAAACTTTGATTTCCACTAAATTTTCTGTTTTCAAAACTGATCGATAGTGTTGTGTACAATACAGTTTACCTTTTCACATTAAAAATTTGGGAAAGCCTGTAATTTGTCCAACAAAATACAATTCTCTAGTTTATTTATTGATGTTTAAGGTCAAATAGTTATGCACAATGGCTAATCATGACCGTGACAGTTGTACAGGTGGAGGAAGCCGGAGTACCCGGAGAGAACCACCGAGCAACGATGAGCAGCTGCCAGCTCCCCAACATCGTAACTCCGCACTGCAGCACAGGCAGGGTTAGATTGGTTGAAGACATGCGTACCATCGACATGCAGTATGCCTTAGTACACGGCGTCATCGTGCCCCCACGCAGGCAATTGAGATGAAGTGTTTTGCCCAAGGACACAACGTGGTTGCCGCAGGTGGGATTCGAACCGAGGACCTCTCGGCTTGCAGCCTGCACCTCTACATGCTGAGCCACCGTGCTCCCAAATCATGGAGTAGGAAGCTTAACCTCATTTATTGACAAATCCCACACATTCACAAACAGACAGAATGATAGATAATAAATTATTGATATTTAAGGTCACTTTCTGCATCTACAGCTATATCATGACCATAATATAGGCATTTATTCAAGTCCTGGTATTCATTGCATAGGCGTACAGGGCTATTTTTCACGGGGGAGGGGGGGGGATGAACCCTTTTAGCCCGAAAATATAAATTTTATAGTAAATTTCCTTTCTTATTATACCTACCGAAATTGTTTACTACAGGCTTGCACTACAGTGGAAGAACCTAACTCGGATAAAATACTCTCTATTTTAATCTTTCCCAAGATTTGGGAAAGAAAAGTGGTGTAAAAACACCACGAAAAAATAAGCCAAAACTGGGTTGAGCGCCATCGGCGCACACCCAGTATGGGACGCTCTTCCATAGTACAAATCCACGACTTCCGTAAAACAGTGCGCAATGCATCAATTCGTCATTCTTTTGATTCCGAGCAACACAGGAGTTACGTGATCAGTGGGGAGGAAGGATTCTTACCCGAATAAGAAGACAGGAGGGCCTCCATGTAAACAATTTCGGTAGGTATAATAAGAAAGGAAATTTACTATAAAATTTATATTTCTTATCAACCTACCTCAATTGTTTACTACAGGCTGAATAGACAAAAGGATGGAGGGAATTACATAACCAACCCACACATAACTCAATAGCACTGGGACCGTGGACAGAGGAAGAGATCCCTAGGCCTATCAAACCATAGCATCACAAACATTAGAAAAGACAATGAAAGATGAGGCGCATGGTGAAGTGCGACGCACAGACAGAAAGGGCAGTAACAGCACAAAGCTGGAACTGACCCTGAAAAAAGCTGAAAGGCTGGGATAGACAACAGCCTGAGCCGAAGAAAGAGGGCCCCAAGGTTCTCTGTCGGCTCCTGCAACTGTCGCAGATAAAAGGAGAATGTAGCATTTCTCCAGAAGGCTGCCAGAATAACATCCGTCATCCGACAACATGACAGAGTTATTAAAAGAGGAAGACAATGCACGCACCTCGTGGCAGAAAAAACAATTAGTAAAACAATCACCAGTAGCTAGACGAGCGGAAGCTACACGAATAGCAAGACAAATCCATCAAGAAATGGATGCATGAGAAAACTGGCATGTGAGAGAACGCATATTCATCCAGGATAAAGGCGTGAATGCCCCCCACCCCCAAGCAGAGCAGCGCCTAAGAAAGTGACCATCTTGGAGGAAACTGCAAAGTCCTAGGCCTTTTCAAGGAAAAGAGCTGAACAAGCTTGGGGAGGCAAGGATGAATGTCGAAACAATGCGGTATCACGTTTGAAAAAATATCTGCGAAGCATGGACATGGACCCATTGCTGGAGACCCCCAGAAACAAACATATACCAGAGACTCTGCAAGCGGTGTGATCAAAGGAGTGACAGAACCAACAGAGTGACTGCACACCAGTGACAGAAGAACCTTCCACTTAGCCACAGAGGCTAAACCAGTGGAGTGAGTGCCTCCTTGAAGAAAAGCAACTCCAGTGCGTGTCACGAAAAACCATTATGGAGGAGACAGGACCCGATAAAAGACATGTACGAAGGCACAATGAAGTCGGGTCAACGTAAAACCTCTTCGGGCGACTTTGGCAAAGAGGTAGAGGGAGATATGCCGGAACCGCCGCTAACAGAGAGCGAAGCAGATTGATCCACACCCACAGAGGCGACGGGTGTGATCGAAAGGATTCGACGACTGCAGGTTCATATCTGGGCGAGAACCTGAGGCGGAATCGGAACCGGCAGGAAGGCGTAGCTGACAAGACCATCCCAAAGGAGGGCCAGAGCGTCCACGGCGAAAGCCAGAGCATCGGGACACGGGGACACAAAAGTGTCCACCGGATGATTCCAACGAGTCGCAAGAGAGCGATGGAACCCACCATGTGGAGCATCCACCTGGTGGAAATGACCCTGCCCCGACGAGACAGGGAGTCGGCTATGACGTTCAGACGACCGGGAATGTGACGAACAGCCACCCCGGCATGGACATCCTGAGCGAGCAGTAGAAGATCCCAAGCCAATTCGTACATTGGAACAGAGTGCGTGCCGCCCTGGTTCCGAATGTAAGCAACCACCATCGAATGATCAGACAACAGAAGGACCTGGCGATTCGACAGGTGAGGGATCCACTGCCTGAAACTAAGAAGAAGAGCAAGAAGCTCCTTCTGGTCGATGTGTAGAACTGCATGATCCTGGTCCCACATCCCGTGAATGGAAAGACCTCAAGGATCCCACGTCGCACCCCATCCGAGATCGCAGGCATCTGCCATCAGAACGCCATCGGACGTGGGTAAGTCCAGCAGAATACCCTGCGAAAGCCACTGGACATCCGCCCAGAGGAGGTGAGGATAAAGATATTCTGGAAACTGAAGCACCAGATCCAGAAAATCGACATTCGGCCTCCAACGACTGAGCAGAAAGTGTTCGAGAGGTCAGACATGCAGCCGACATAGAGGAATGAGATCCGTCACCGAACAGCAGAGACCGCATAGCCGGAAAATACTCTCAGCCGTCGCGGAATTGGACTGGGACAGAGTTATAGTAAAAGCTGAGAGAATCACAGCCTTGGCCTAGGGAACCGCCACCAAATTGAATTGTGTGCGGAAAGCCATCCCCAGATGATAAAACGACTGAGAAGGGATCAGGTCCGACTTCTCCTCGTTGACTCTGAAACCTAGCGACATGAGCAGGCTCAACAGAGTGGCGACATCCGACTCCAGTAAGACAGCATTGGAATGCCCCTGGAGGATATCGTCCAGAAATGCCGAAGCAGTCACCCTGGACTGTGTGCGATGGAAAGCTATCACATGCGACATCAGTCTGGTGAAGGCCCAAGGAACCAGGTTGAGGCCGAAAGGCATGGTCTTGAACTGGTAAACACGCCCCAGAAAAACGAACCTGAGATACTTCCGTAACGCCCAATGAATCGGAACGTGAAAGTAAGCATCTCGCAGGTCGAAGCTGGAAGCGAAAACTCCCTGGTGAATTGAACGGAGGACCGACCTGAAAGTCTCCATGCTGAACTTGGGAGCAATGATAGACTGGTTCAGGAAACCCAGATTGATAACCGGGCGGAGTCGGCCGTCCTTCTTCGGCACCAAGAACAGGCGGGAATAGAAACCCACTGACCTAATGTTCTTGATGACCTCAATCGCCCTCTTTGTCAGGAGATTGTCTATCTCCGTGGACAAAAGTTCCCGACGTAAAATGTCTGAAGGAACTGCGGTTGGAAGAGGCACCCTGGACAGAGTGGGGTGCCTTCGGAAGAATATTCGCAGCCCGGACCAAACAACATCTAACACCCAAGGATCGGATGTGATGGTGGCCCAACAGTCTGCGAACTCTGCCATCCTTCCTCCAACCTGGGACGGGTCGAGGTGAGGACCTTCATTTCGAACCCCGACGAGGCTCGCGAGAGGAGAAAACACCTCCTCTACTGAATGAAGAATCCTGGGACTTCCCTCAAGACTACCGACGCTTACCCTTACCCCTTGAGTAATAAGTAGAAGCGGAGGCAGAAGGATCAGCCCCTTTGCTTCGCAGAGGAAGCAGTGGGTACTTGTTAGTCTTGGAACGGCCCGTGCCTACCCTAGAAGGCTGATCAAGCTGAAGAAACAGCAGCTGATCGTTGGAATGACGTAGGACGTCATCCCGGACCGACAACACAGAACCATGGAAAAGTTCGGACCTGCCAAAGAAGCAGATCGAAGAGTAGCGCACTGCTCCTCAGGAAGGGATCGGCCTGTGTCCAGCACAGAGTCCCCTCGAACTAATTCCAGATTAGCCATGTTACAGGCAAGCGTGTGAGTAAGATGCATGAGCGCCTTGGACAGCACACGCAAAGGAGCCTGTACCTCGTCAAACTTATCTGGGGGCAGATAAGCAGCTAAAGCTGAGACGACGAGATCGGAGAGAGAAAGCATACCAAGCATCTCTCTCGATAAGCCCAATGTGGACTCCATCGGAATGACAGCAGACGTGGACTTGGAAAGCCCGAGGGAAGTGGAGTCCTGATCCAAAACCGTCAAAATCTGGTAGACCGACGGATTGGCGGAATCGTAGGAACGATAACGCGCCAGAGGCAAAAAGGTGTCAACCCTGGTGAAGAACGAAGCCTTCATAGCCTTGGAACTTAGCTTAGAGTCCAAGGCTGAAAATGCTTCAACCAACTGTATCGAATGGCACGGTCGAAGACGCCCAGAAGAGGGTTGCTCCATAGGCTGTTGGCGCACGACCGATGATCGCGGCCTGGCTGACACCTACGACTGGTTAGATGGTTTGAGATCCGGAAGGAACCCAAACACGAAATCAAGAGCTGCCCCCAAGTCCGAAGACTGCTGGCTCTCGACATCAAGCATGTCTGACTCTTCCCCTGAGTCGGGAGACACATAGCCCATCGTGGGCAAAACGCCTCCCATGGTGTCGGAACACCAGAGGGATCAGAAAGTGGCCTGTTTCCAATCCCGGGAGGCGGCGCCATAGGGGGTGCCAGGAAACCACTCGCTGCCTCGCTGGAAGCAACAGGAAGGCTCTTTGACAGAACCTGAGTGAGTAAGGAAAGGGCCTCCCTAAGCTCACTGCCCGTACTGGCCGGTTCGACAGGGGAACGAACCGACAAAGTGGCTTCACCTTTGACCCTCTTAGTCAGGGAAGGCTGAGGCCAATACCCCCACGTCTACGCAACCAGACACCGCAGCAGACCACTGCAGGTATAAAACTACTGTGCTCAATGGCTGAGAGGAAACAGTAGGCGGTTCAGTCGGCAACCCCATCCAACTTCGCCAAGTTGAAGTCAGGGAAGGCTGAGGCCGATACCCCACAACCACACTACAGACATCCCTTCAGACCCTGGCAGGGATAAGCCGAGGCCGGCTAAAAACGGTGCCCAATGACGTTGTAGACGGAACAGCAGTAGTAGCAGATACGACTGGAGCTGTTGGAACTGGCGGAAAAGCGGAGAGAGCCACCAAGCTTGGCCTCCAAAGGAGGAGTCACAACCCTAGTGACAGCCTCAGATGTCGACTGGAGAAGGCGCATAGTCCCAGAACCAGGCATCTCTTCACCAGAAATCCAACAGCTCCCAGTATCCACCACGGTAAAAAACTGCACATTCCCCACGGAACGGGAATAACTCTCACCAGACATGATCGAGTCGGGAAGCCCCGAAACGACAGTGTTCCCCACCCCCCGCTGGTGTGGGAGGAGCTGCATATCCCCCACGGAGGGGAGCAATTCTCACCAGATGTGGTCGAATTGGGCGACCCCGAAATGATAGTGTTGCCCACCCACCACTCCCCCCCCCCCCCCCGCGAGAGAGGGAGGAGCTGCACATCCCCCATGGAGGGAGGGGGGGGCAAACTCACACCAGACGTGGTCAAGTCGGGGGTCCCAAAATGACAGTGCCCCCCCCCCTACGGGGGTGGGAGGAGCTACACATCCCCCACAGAGGGGGTAAATTCACACCAGACGTGGTCGAGTCGGGAGGCTCCCAAAATGACAGCGTTCCACACCATCCGCGGGTGCGGAAGAAACGGCCACGAGAACGCACCAAGGCGAGGGCAAAAGGAATTGCCCTAAAGGAGCCGAACTGGAAATAACAGAGGTGAGAGCAGTAGAAGAAAAAGGTGAACTCAACAGAAACAGAAAGTAGAAGAACACCCTCAACTACCAGAGAAGGTGGCAGAAAATAAACCGGTAGGTACGTGACAGAACCCAGACGGTCGACAGGGACCGAAAAAACAGAAATTCAGCCCTCAACAGAGTGAAGAAATCCTGTCCAGACAGTCCCAGAATGACACCAAACTCCAAAATTAATTCATTCAACTGAAAAAATTCATTGTCGAATCGCGTAATGTCGAAAACAAAACATTCGCGAAAACGGAATAGTAAATAATATACAATGAGAATGTGGTTGAAAATATTAACAAGAATTTATAAAACACAGTCCTGTTATTATACGATCTTCAGATCCATAATTCCAGTCACAGGAAAACCATTATCCACGAGTTGAATTATCACTGTTTCATAATGCATATGGTGGAGACACACACATCCTGCTCGTGCCTCGGATAAAAAAGAATGACGAATTAATGCATTGCGCACTGTTTTATGGAAGTCATGGATTTGTACTATGGAAGAGCGTCCCATGCTGGGTGTGCCTGATGGCGCTCGACCCAGTTTTGGCTTATTTTTTCGTTTTGTTTTTACACCACTTTTCTTTCCCAAATCTTGGGAAAGATTAAAATAGAGAGTATTTTACCTGAGTTAGGTTCTTTCACTGTAGTGCAAGCCTGTAGTAAACAATTGAGGTAGGCTGATAAGAAATGTTGAATCTCAGGAGGAAATGCCAAATGTGGGTATGGGAGGGAGGATTGATTACCTGGAGAGAACCACCGAGCAATGGCAAGCAACTCAGACTCCCCAACATACTGACTCCACAAAAGCAGGGTTAGCATTGGTTGAAAACAAGTGCACCCTCAAAGTACCCTTAGTACACATTGCCATCTTGTCCCCCCCCCCCATGTGGGAAATTAAAGTGGGATGAAGTGTCTTGCTCAAGGACACAATGTGTTTGCCACAGGCAGGATTCGAACCGAGGACTTCTTGGATTGCAACAATCATCTCTACCTTCTGAGCCACCGTGCTCCCGTAATATGCAGTAATAGAACTCTTTATATGTACTTGTGTGATTATAAATGAATAATATTAACGTGGGTACGGTTCCACTGAATCAACTTGTACAGTATAATGGTCAGTTTACTTGCAACTTCTAAGTGATGAGATAGGAAAACAACATTTTGTGTGGAAAACCAAACTGTTTTGTGGTCGTTTCTGGCAACTAAATTGTCCAAAATGTTCTGGCATATTGACTGAAAAATCGGCTCCTTCCTGACTCAGGGGTGGGTCGGGGCACAGTCCTTCATGAAACTCCGGCCCGTATGCCCATAATTCACATATACTAATTTTTTCCAAAGCAGAAAGGACATCGCTTGTTTTGCTTTCTATGAAAATATTCTGTAATTACTGAAGAGCAAATTTTGTGTTAAATGTTTTGGTGTCCTGCTGTATCTCAAATATCTGTTTTGGCTGCATAAAAACTAGTAGCATCACAAAAACTTTGATTTCCACTAAATTTTCTGTTTTCAAAACTGATCAATAGTTTTGTGTACAATACAGTTTGCCTTTTCACATTAAAAAGTTGGGAAAGCCCGTAATTTGTCCAACAAATTACAATTCTCTAGTTTAATGTTGATACTGGGCTTTCCTTGGTTGTTAAATTTTACCATTTGTTGCCTTCAAGCTGACTCAGTCTTGCAGGCTGCAGAATGGTAGTTTTCTGCAGACCAGAACAATCCTTCCATTGTCATGTGTTACTGGTGACATTCCAGAGTTGTAACATGGGTATTCCAACTAAACGTTTCCAGGAAAACTACAAAGAGGTATGACCAAATATGGAAATGGGAATTGCAAAACTTGCTTGTATATACCAAGTCCCAGCTGGACCAAATCAGTCTCACTCATTTCTTTGAAAAGCACAGACATTCTGTTCAGTCTGTTAAGTAACCACCCACCAGCCCCGCCAATTCCCCTTCTTCGTTTCCTTTTTTCCCTTTCTGCCTTGTCTGCATTTTCTGTTTCTCTTGAGTACTTTATGTTTTTGTTTTTGACATGCCTCACTGTGGCTCAGTTTGCTGCATGATCTGGCTGGCAGTTGCGATGCTGAAAATACTTTGTGTTCTCAGCATCGTCTCCCCAATTCATTTCAGTTACCTAGGTTGCAATACTAATCTTCACCCATGGTGGACTTTGCAACTAGATACTAGTTCAACAACATGTCTTTGTGTGACACTGCATTGTATTCATACCTCGGTCACCCCTGACGATACCACCACATTGTGTGGTGTCAGAGCAAAGCCAGCCTAAATATAGGGGCAAGGGGCCTCATATATAAAGATATTGTAAGTTCAAAAGGTATTCCGCATCAAGGCGAAAAACCTACGTGAAGTGCACTTCTCTGTGAAGCTGGACATGGAAAAAAACACACGTGGTGTATATCCAGCTTCAGCGCAGGGACCCAGGGGAGAAACAGTATGTTAGATAAGGTCTAATCTCATTTAATTTATACAGTAGTCGCGAGTCTTACGAGACGTAATCGGTTGGTGGCAGCATATCGTCACGGCCAATTGAGAAACGAGATTCTAAAAGATAGAAATGTCTGTCATGTCGTCACCTAATCACTGGTATAGCAGAGTGGCAGGAACGAATCGGTTCTCTCGACAAGTGAAATCACCGTTAAGTCACGCGTGAGATGACTTGTATTCATTCTGCCTCGATATACATCATCTCCCACCGTTTTGGCAGATGAACAGATGAGCGTCTGTCCACCTGACAGTTTAGGGTAAAAAGTATATATACCTTGAAGAGCAGAGCATTAGACACACTTGGGGTCACACACACATTGGTGAAGTCCAGGGCAGGCGGACTCTGTTTCCTGGCATAGGGGTACCTTCGATCACAGGACCCTGAAACGGCTGGAATCGCCAGACAGGGCATTCCACGATTGATTTAGCTTAAGGTTGATAGGCGGCTACAGTGCCAAATTCGTTGGGAAGGAAAATCCAAGGTGAAACATTAAAGTTTAGATTGTTGAGTAGCAGGTATCAGCCTGCAATAGTCAGAAGTGTAGGTTAATTGTATTGTGCGTATTAACCCTTTGAAGCATCAGGCTGATTGCGTTGGGAGTAGTTTGTTTTGCTGTCGAAGCATCGTAATACCGACTGGAGATCGGTGTGAGTGACAATTTCGCCCTAGCACAAAAAAGGGCATTTGTGAATCGTGAATTCAACCAGGAACAGTGAACATTTCAATAGGACTTTCACGGAGGACTTTCAAAAGGCACATAAGGTATGAGTAGACAATATCTGACCCAAATCAGAAGTACGGTGGCTTTATAGATGACAAACATTGCCGGTCGGAACCCTCCGACAGCCAGAGGTACAGTTATGCGCAGACGTTGACATTTGAGCCTAAGCGGGTGAAGCTCTTATGGCGAGCTCACGGTAATAACATTTCAGATTTGTGAAGCTTTTATGGCGAGCTCACGGTAGTAACATTTCCAGTGTGTAGACTATAGTGCCAGTACAGGGCTATAGAATGACTATATAATTGTTGAGAATTATTTAACCCTAGCAACCCATTTTCTCTGAAAAGAATCGAATTGTTGATTGTTGAAATATTGAAATGGCTTTATTTTTATGTGTAAATAAAAGAATCGTTGTTACTTTAAATCATTCTTTCCATCACACAGCCTGAAGTGATTAGGAATCACACCTAACGGAAATCGAACCCATTTCAGGCCAATTTGGCAGAGAAGGAATCACGGCGTCGGTCTAACTCAGCTCCGAGCGCCGAGTTCGCGACACTTGGATTCCGACCCTCCACGTTGGCCTAATTTTTCTGCAATTTCATCAGTGGGACTAAATAACCCCACGCCAGCCTAGGCCTTACGGGGCCTCAGGTGTCCTTACATGTGGTGCTCTCCTAATTCTACGCTGTATTGCGAAGCAGACCGAATCACCTCAAAGGGCCAAAATGTTTGAATATGTATATATGTACAGTTCATTTAAATAAATAGAAGAAAAAAAATAATTCATACTACTGTGTTGTTTACTGCTTAAACAAAAGTTAAAATCAATCACCAATGATATAATATTCCAGAATGTTTAGAATTATATAGGAGTTAACAGTTCACAACACATAAATAAAAACCTTGTCAGTCACAACTTTTCAAAAACAAGAAAAACACTGTCTATCAATGATTTCATCAAGGAGACACAATGAAATATGAGTCCAAAACAGAAGCTACAAATACACTACGAGAAGAAATACTTAGATCCCTGTAAAAATAATAAGTCAATAGTGAACTACTGTCCTGCTTCTCAGCTCACTGTCGACAAAAATAGTCAACAAATTCCTGAAAGTTTTGAATACAACAAAGTTAAAAATATCATTTACCATTCCACTTGGAGGGCTATCTTTATAAAATGTTGTTTCTTCATTTGGTTTTGCAAAAATGTGCACTTCACTCCCACAATCTTGATCAAGTTCAACAGTCTGCTCAACTCCAACAGCAGGTAATTCTGATGTAACTTTCCGGTGGTGCCTCAAATGCTAAATTTGTTTAAAAATAAAAAGAAAATAGGTAGAAAAAAACCCAAATAAAAAAGAGAGTCAAAGAACAATATTCCTATCCAAATTATGTAAATTTGAGAGGCGTATATAATCTATGTTCAACATTTAGAGTGAAATCTCAGGAGTTTAATTGAGAAAGGCACAAATTTCACAAGCCCGTGAAAACAAATTCTCCCAAACAGCTGAATGATTAAAGATAATCTGCAACATTAAAATGAAAGACGGCAAATCAGCCAAAGTGTGTTTGTGCTGAACAATTTTGGACAGAACATGTCATCTCCAATCTGAATGCATTATGTGTACAGGCCATTAAAACCCCAATCACAGGTAGACAGCTAATTATATTTATTTATTCATTTATTTATTGGTGTTTAAGGTCACATTTTTCTGCACAATGGCTAATCATGACCATGACAGTTTTATGGAAGGAGAAGGAAGCTGGAGTACCCAGAGAGAACCACCGAGCAATACCAAGCTGTCAGCTCCCCAACATACAAACTCCACATAAGCAGGGTTAGCATTGGTTAAGACAGGGTGCACCATCGATGTGCAGTATGTAGTACACAACGTCACCCCACATGGGCAATGGAGGTGAAGTGTCTTGCCCAAGGACACATTGTGGTTGCCGCAGGTGGGTTTCGAAGCGAGGACCTCTCGGCTTGCAGCCTGCACCTCTACCTAGTGAGCCACCATGTCCCCAGCTAATTATAACCGTCAACCTATAAATAGACTTTCACACTTGACTGGTTGGTAATGATTGACAGTGAGTGCTGGGACTACATTCACTGTGCTGTCAAACAAGCCAGCTGATAAGTGTTTAATTAAACAAGAGGCCCCAGGGGGCCTGAGGGTGCTCACCTGACATGGTAGTCTAAATATCAAACCAGGGACTTGACTTGAATAAGCTGCATACGCCCCTCCTAAGAAAAGCATATACCAACTAGATGAAGCGATTGTGCCCACACAATACACAGGATTTTCCTTCTATTTTCAGTTCCTGCACTTTTACGTCCCAAAATTGAGATAAACTCATAAAAACAGATTTTTTTCCCAAACAAAATACTTTCAGCCTAAATTTTTTTTCTTCTTCTTAAAATGCATAAAAAATGATAAAACAAATTTTAGGATTTTCAATTTTCAGGGGAATTTTTTTTTTTCTGTCTTAAAATTGACCAAAACGCATAAAAAACAAAAAAAAAATTTTTAGGATTTCGGTCCAATAGTCCCACCCGGAGCCCAAATTTTCAGGGAAAAAAAAAAAAAATCTTTTTTGTCTTAAAATTGACAGAAACGCATAAACTAGAGGGGGTATCAGTACCCCGTGGCTCACCAACAGGTGGCCAATGCAAAGGGGTAGCTGAAGTAAAAAAAAAAAGTTCAAAACTTGCACACAAAAGTCCAAAATTAAAGAAAATAAGCAGTTAAAGGGTTAAATAATATAATAATAACCCCTAAGAAGCATGCTAACATAAAATAGGAACCATGGCAATATGCTACAAGGTAAGTCTCCACTTTGAAAAAAAGAAAGACAAACCTCAAAACCTGCACATAAAAGTAAAAAAAGTATCACATTTGTTTCAAAGGGTTAAAATTTAGAAAAATACCCTGAAAATATTACAATAACCAGTGTGGCAATATGCCAGTGAGATAAAACTCCACTTAAAAAAAATATCAAAACCTGCACACAAAAGTACAAAACCTGCAAAGAAAAGAACAAAATTAAAGTAAATAAGCAGCTAAAGGGTTAAATAATATAAAAATAGCCCAAGAAGCATCCTAACATAAAATAGGAACCATGGCAATATGCTACAAGGTAAGTCACCACTTGCAAGAAAAGAAAGACAAACCTCAAAACCTGCACATAAAAGTAAACAAGAGGCCCCAGTGGGCCTGAGGGCACTCACCTGACATGGTAGCCTAAATATCAACCCAGAGAATTGATTTCCACAAGTTGCATCTGCTCCTCCTAAGAAAAGCTGAAACCAAATATCCAAATATTCTGACCAGTGGATCTAAAAAAAGATTTTTAAAGAATGTTCCTCATATTGAACTAAGTCATAATTCAGGCTCCCACAGGGAGCCCATATATGAACCCAGAGACTTGGCTTTAACAAACCTGAATCTCACACCCCTAAGGATTCTGCACACCAAATATCAAAACATTCTGACAGCTGGATCTGAAGAAGAAGATTTTTAAAGAAAATTCCTCATTTTGAACCAAGTTACAAATCAAGCTCCCACAATCAGCCCAAATATGGACCTAGGGACATGGCTTCAACAAACTTGAATCTTACCCCCTAAGGATGCTGCATAAAAAATATCAAAAGCATTCATCTGCTGGATCTGAAGATTTTTAAAGAAAATTCCTCATTTTGAACTAAGTTGTCATTCAGGCTCCCATAGTGAGCCCAAATATGAACCAAGGGACGTGGCTTGAACAAACTTGAATCTCAGACCCCTAAGGTTGCTCCATCCCAAATATCAAAACATTCCAACTGCTGAATCTGAAGAAGATTTTTAAAGAAAAATTCCTCATATTGACTAAGTTATAATTTGGGCTCCCACAGGGAGCCCAAATATGGACCCATGGACTTGGCTTTAACACACTTGATTCCCCCCTCCCACCCCCCCCCCCCCCCCCCCAAGGATGCTACTCACCACATATCAAACCATTCCGACTGCTGGATCTGAAGAAGATTTTTTAAGAAAATTCCTCATTTCGAACAAAGTTACAATTCAAGCTCCACAGTGAGCCCAAATATGGACCTAGGGACATGGCTTGAACGAACTTGAGTCTCACCCCCCGAAGGATGCTGCATACCAAATATCACGAGATTCTGCCTGCTGGATCTTGAGAAGATGATTTTCAAAGAAATTTGCCTGAAATGCACTAAGTTCAAATTTGGGCTCCTATACTGAGCCCAAATATAAACCCAAGGGGCCGATTTGAACAAACTTGAATCAGATCCACCCCACAATGTTGCATATCAAATATCAAAAGATTCTGCCTGCTGGATCTGGAGAAGAAGATTTTCAAAGAAATTTGCCTGAAATGCAGCAAGTTCAAATTTGGGCTCCTATACTGAGCCCAAATATAAACCCAGGGGGCCGATTTGAACAAACTTGAATCAGATCCACCCCACAATGTTGCATACCAAATATCAAAACATTCTGCCTGCTGGATCTGGAGAAGAAGATTTTTTAAGAAATTTGCCTGAAATGCACTAAGTTCGAAATCGGGCTCCTATACTGAGCCCAAATATGAACCCAGGGGGCCGATTTGAACAAACTTGAATCAGATCCACCCTCCAATGTTGCATACCAAATATCAAAAGATTCTGCCTGCTGGATCTGGAGAAGATTTTTTAATGTTTTTCCCATTGCCTACAGTGTTAAAAAGTGCTGACTCAGCACTTTTTCAAAGTCCCGAAACTGTACCCTATGATAAAACCGATGGCAATTTTTTTTTACCAATTCTTTCTGTTGGTCCTAAGGAAGCTTCACACCAAATAAAAATTCTCAGTGTCGTGCAGTTTTGGAGATATGGGCATTTTAATTTTTTTCTATTTTTAGCTCCTGCAGTTCCCATGGGGCTACGGGAAAAAAAAAATCAGTATAAATTAGGTACTTATGACCCAATAAGCCCTCACATAAAATTTGGTTCAAATCAGCCTCTCGGTTTGGAAAATAGAAATTTTGGGCGGGGCCAAAAATTTTGCCCCTCCCATAACGACGTCAAGTATAGCCCCACAAACTTCTCTTGAACAAATCTGAGTCTACACCTCAAAAGGAAGCTGCACACCAAATATCAAGTCTCTGCTACTGCTGGTTCATGAGAAGAAGATTTTTTAAGATTTCAGCACACTTTTTGGGTGTGGCCCTACCCACGGGCGAGGCAACTTGATTTGAACAAAATCAAATTGCGATGTCATAACAAACTATTATCTCAAATATCAATTAAATTGGTTCAGCGGTTTGGGAGGAGAAGACGCAAACACCATGTTCACGGACGACGGACGACGGACGACGGACGGTGAGTGATCACTATAGCTCTCCTGACTGAAAGTCAGGTGAGCTAAAAAAAAGTATCACATTTGTTTCAAGGGGTTAAAATTGAGAAAAATACCCTGTCACAGTAACCACAATGGCAATATGCCAGTAAGGTGAAACTCTACTTGAAAAATATCCACTTGGAAGAAAAGAAAGACAAACCTCAAAACCTGCACATAAAAGTATCACATTTGTTTCAAAGGGTTAAAATTTAGAAAAATACCCTGAAAATGTTACAGTAACCACCATGGCAATATGCCAGAGAGGTAAAACTCCACTTAAAAAAAAATATCAAAACCTGCACACAAAAGTACAAAACCTGCACACAAAAGTCCAAAATTAAAGTAAATAAGCAGCTAAAGGGTTAAATAATATAATAATAGCCCCAAGAAGCATCCTAACATAAAATAGGAACCATGGCAATATGCTGCAAGGTAAGTCACCACTTGGAAGAAAAGAAAGACAAACCTCAAAACCTGCACATAAAAGTCAACAAAAACATCAAAACCTGCACACAAACGTCAAAATAAGTCCAAAATTTGATTCCAAGGGTTAAAATTAAGACGAAATACCCTGGGAAAGAGTTAAATGTTATCGTGAACCCCCACAGCAATATGCAAAGAAGAAAAACATTTTTTTAAAAGCACAAAAATCCAAACCTGTAAACAAAAGAAGTCCAAAATTGAAATAATTAAGCAGGAAAAGGGTTAAAGAATACAACGTAGCCCTAAGATGCATGTTTACATACAATAGAAAGCATATACTACAAGGTAAGTCTACACTTGGAAGAAAGGAAAAAAAATAAATGAAAACCTGCACGCAAACGTCAAAATAAGTCTAAAAATCTATTCAAAGGGTTAAAATTTTTAAAAAAATGCACTGGAAAGATATCAATGTTATAATAACCACCACTGCAATATGTAGTGAGGTCAACCTCACTTGAAATTGTTTTTTTTTTATCACAACCTGTACATAAAAGTAAGAAGCTGTAAGCCTAAGTCCAAAAGCTGTACATAAAAGTCCAAAATTGAAGTAATTCAGCAGGAAAAGGGTTAAATAATACAAACATAGCCCTAAGATGCATGTTTACATACAATAGAAAGCATGGACATATGCTGCAAGGTAAATCTCCACTTGAAAGAAAGGAAAAAAAAAACATCAAAACCTGCACGCAAACATCAAAATAAGTCTAAAATTTGATTCAAAGGGTTAAAATGAAGACAAAATACCCTGGAAAAGAGTTAAATGTTTTAGTGAACCACCATAGCAATATGCAGAAACTCTACACTTGGAAGAAAGGAAAAAAAAAAAACCCATGAAAACCTGCACGCAAACGTCAAAATAAGTCTAAAAATCTATTGAAGGTGTTAAAAAAATTTTAAAAATGCTCTGGAAAGATATCAATGTTATAATAACCACCACTGCAATATGCAATGAGGTCAACCTCACTTGAAATTGTTTTTTTTTATCACAACCTGTACATAAAAGTAAGAAGCTGTAAGCCTAAGTCCAAAAGCTGTACATAAAAGTCCAAAATTGAAGTAATTCAGCAGGAAAAGGGTTAAATAATACAAACATAGCCCTAAGATGCATGTTTACATACAATAGAAAGCATGGACATATGCTGCAAGGTAAATCTCCACTTGAAAGAAAGGAAAAAAAAAACATCAAAACCTGCACGCAAACATCAAAATAAGTCTAAAATTTGATTCAAAGGGTTAATATTACGACAAAATACCCTGGAAAAGAGTTAAATGTTATAGTGAACCACTATAGCAATATGCTGAAACTAAAAAAAAATTTGAAAAGCCAAAAAATGAAAACCTGTACACAAAAGTTCAAAATATTTGAGAGCGGACGCCGACGCTGACGCCGACATGAGGGCTATGCCATAGGCTCACACAACTAACGTTGGTGAGTCAAAAACAAACAAAAAAAATTTCCGGATTTTGGTCCAAAATTTTCTAAGTCCAACCCGGACCCCAAATTTTCAGGGGAAATTTTTTTTTTTTTTTTTTTTGTCTTAAAACTGACCAAAAAGCAGAAAAAACAAAAAAAAAAATTTTCAGATTTTGGTCCAAAATTTTCTAAGTCCCACCCGGACCCCAAATTTTCAGGGGGGAAAAAAAATTGTTTTTTTTTTTTGTCTTAAAATTGACAGAAACGCATAAAAAACAAAAAAAAAAAAAATCCGGATTTTGGTCCAAAAGTTTCAAAGTCCCACCCTGACCCCAAATTTTCAGGGGAAAAAAATATAATTTTTTTTTGTCTTAAAATTGACCGAAACGCAGAAAAAAAAAAAAAAAATTTTTTTTGGATTTTGGTCCAAAATTTCGAAGTCTGCAACGGGACCCCAAATTTTCAGCCTAAATATGAACCTAGGGACTTGGCTTCAACAAACTTGAATCTCACCCCCCTAAGGATGCTGCATACCAAATATCAAAACATTCTTATTGCTAGATCTGAAGAAGATTTTTCAAAAATCCTCCTCATACTGCACTAATTTAAACATTTGGGCTCCCATAGAGAGCCCAAATATCGACCCAGGCAATTCATTTCAATAAACATGTGAAACAATCTTCCAAAGATGTTATATGTGAAATTTTAAAACTTTTGGAGCAGTGGTTTGGGAGAAAAGTAGTCTTATGTTTTTCCCATTACCCACAGTGTTAAAAAATGCTGACTCAGCACTTTTTCAAAGTCCCTAAAAAGTACCCCATGATAAAACTGATGGCAATTTTTTTTGACCATTCCATTCTGTTGGTCCTAAGGAAGCTTTACAACAAATAAGAATTCTCAGTGCCGTGTAGTTTTGGAGATATGGGCGTTTTCATTTCTTTCTATTTTTAGCTCCTGTGGTTCCCACGGGGCTATGGGAAAAAAATTTCTGCATAAATTAGGTACTTATGACCCAATAAGCACTCACATAAAATTTGGTTCAAATCGCCCTCGCGGTTTGGAAAATAGAAATTTGGGGCGAGGCCAAAATTTTTGCCCCTCCTTTAACATCGTCAAATATAGCCCCTCCAACTTCTCTTGAACAAAACTTGAGTCTACACCTCAAAAGGAAGCTGCGTACCAAATATCAAGTCTCTGCTATTGCTGGTTCTCGAAAAGAAGATTTTTTAAGAATTGGCGCATTTTTGCCCCATCCCTCTACTCAATATGAGCCGAAACCTAATTTGACAAAAAATCAAAATGCCCTTATATAACCTCTAATCACATGAAATTTCATTAATATGCGGCCAGTGGTTTGGGAGAAAAGGGGCCAAACACCACCTTCACGACAGACGACAGAAGTCGGACGCCGGATGCCGGACGACGGGCGAAAAGTGATCAGAATAGCTCACCCTTTCAGTCAGGTGAGCTAATGATGTTGCTGATAGAATAAATAAAGTGGTTCAGCATCTTCAAGACCATAGCGTAAATATCGTAGTGGTTGGGAGCCTTAATGACGACAGCTGGAAGTCTTTTCATATTTTTGAACGCCCTCGTGAAGATTCAATAGAGCCTTCCTCTTTGGAAAATAAACTGTTACTGTACATACTGGCCTATTTGTTTACACCAGATATGGACCCCCTACCAGGGAAGCTTGTGCAGGAAAAGAAGCAGAATATCGAATATGGGATAACAAGCACTGTTGTTGAGCCCTTTCAAAACTGCTGAAATTTCCCTGACAGCCCCTCCCCTTCTCCATCCTCCACATGTACCAACTGTTAGGTCTACACACCGCCAATGCTCTGTCCCACTACCCAGTATTCTTATTCTTCCTGGTCCGATAATCTGTCACAGTTTAATGGAAGAAAATAACAGGTTTTTCCAACACAGGTAAAAAATTATCCTCTTTCAAAACACCATTTTCACTTTTCATGGTGTACCTGAGTGACTGATGAGTCATCCAACAATTTTAAGATATTAACAACACCTAGCAGAAGTAATATGTTTCATAATTTTTTACTGCCTCCCCAAGCTACCATACTAACCTGCACTTATCTACTATCTCAACCCTATACAAGAAAAATACAGAACTCCCAAATTAAACTGGCCTGTAGGCCTACAGTTACTCAGCTGTGAGTTTCCCAGACGAGGGTTAAATTCACTGATGCATTGGTAATGAATTTCCACTCCACGGGCGATTTTTTTATTAATACCTCAATCAGCATGCCAGGTAACAAGGATATTCTAATGAACAAAATATGTAGGCTACTGTGATCTTCAGCAGTGCAAAAGCTAAAAACTCGATGAGGCGGTTGTTTTGTGGTGAATAAACATTTGAAGAAATATTCAAAAGAACATTTAATCTAATGAAATATGTTTTGTTGGGATAATGCACACTGAACAGAAAACAACGAAGAATAATTCTAGCCTTATTTGTTTATTGCTAAAAATGAAAATGTTAATTCTCATCAGAACACATGCTCTGTACAAAACATGAGGCACCTTCTGCCCACCCAAGTTCAGACCTGCAGCTGAAACAAAGTTCCGTTTAAAATTCACCATTCCAAGAGAAACCTTAGGGGAGCATGTACACACACCGTGATTTAAATAAATGCACATCCTTGTCGGGAACCTCACACTTATGTCCATAAATAAAAGCCTAATCAGACAGCTAATGTGAATTGAATTTGATTCACATTAGCTGTCAAAGAAACAAACCTGCACAGGGCTTATAGGAATGCTGAAATAGGCCTAACAGGGCTGTATAATTTTTGTTTTATTTGGTTCTTCCTTTCTTTTCTTTGGATGGAGGTGGGGGGGGGGGGGGGTATACATAAATTGTGGCATATCAGGGGCATAGCTAGGATTTCCTATTGATGGAGGCATAATTTTGGGTGCCAGGTCAATATGTGCCAATAGGCCTGAGGCTGGGGTGGGTATGACCCTCCCATTGGTGGAGGTTTGGGGAACCTTATTTGTTTCACACACACATATATATATCTGAAATAATTAAAAAAATATTTATGAGGGCATTTTGTCTGAGGGCATGATGTTGAAAGAGCATTTTGTCTGGCATGCATTTTCACTCATGGCACTATGTCTGAGGGCATTTTATCCTACAATAATTTTAATAACACAGGAAGGGGGAAACGGTAAAAGGCTAAATTATGGTGGTGAAGATTTTCCAGCCGACATCTATTAATTTTAAGAAAAGATTATCATCAGCTCTTGGACAATTGTAAAATGATGAAAGAAATATTTGTTTGTAAGCAGTTTAATGACTTGACCGCCTTGTTATTTTTTAATTGTTTGTTGTTACAGTAATAAACTCATTTTAAATGTTTATCAGTTTTTGTGCTCACTGTTACACTGTTACTTACTATTACTCAAGCTACCACCAACAGTGGGTGTTAAAACAGATGTTAGTTGTGATAAATTGATAAAAGTCACCACAAAGGCCCAACCCAGTATTAAAATTATACATATATCTTTTGTGTCAAAACCATGGCTTTTGACTTTCATTGAAATGTGCACATCCTAATCTCTGTTTTTGAAGCAAAAATGATAATCACATGAGTATTTCTCTTTTTTTCTGTCTGCTAATAGGGTTAGTTAAATGATTAGTGGGTCATCATGTATAAAAATATAAAATAAAATATAGCAGGCTCCATTAAATACAACTTCCAGCTCATGCTTCCATAAAGGGTGGGAATTAGCTCAGCATTAGCTTGTCACACCTCAATAACACTCCACAGATTAAATCCTCCTATTATTCACACATTTTAAACAAGTTTTTTATTCAAACATGTATCTTTGTAATATTTGTGGATTATAGAAAGGAATTACATCAATTCGTGGAATTTTACAAGTACATTTTCGAAATTTAACTCATGTGTTGTGATTTTTTTTCTGGTCGTAAGAACAACAAGTAAGTCGTTACACGGTATGGGTATTTCCAGTGCACCATATATAGTAACCATTTCGGGGTCGGCATCCCATCTTTAGCACAGGATTTCACGGGTGTTGGAAACAGAGTTGCTAATGGAGCATACACATAATGTCTTCTGAACAAAACTGACCAGTATAATCCAGGTCAAGTTCGGAGTTTATCCCATTAAACTATTGAAAGGTTATTATGCTAGTATGAGAGATCTCTGTTGGAAAGGGCTCTCAGAACAATTTCCAACATTGTCACATTATAGCATTTCCCAAGCTCCAGTAAAGGTGCCAAGGTTCTATCCACCCTGTTTAGGAAAGGGTACAGTGACTTTCAGTTGGTAAATTTCAGAGTACGGAATTTTATAAAGTACTTTACAAAATGAACTTCTGAGCACATTTCACTTTATTTTGATACTTGAACAATAGTTTTAGCAATTTTCTATGTACAAAATATATGATGTGCTTTATAATCAAGTGTTTCATAATCTATGCTATTTGCTCAGTAGATTATTTGGTCTTTGAGGTATCACAGAACTAAATATTTTCCCATAGGCGACCATTATAACGTTCAGGCAGAAAAAAATATGATCGCATCACTTTAATTTTGGCATTCAAATATCTCTGTCAAGTATAGCCCTTTAGACAACTTTTTCTGATCTGAAAACAGGGGGTCATGCAACAAATAAGAGAGAAAAACTGACACAAAGGGAAGTACCGGTCACGTGCACATATTTTTCACAGAATTCCCTACAAAAACACACAAAAAGTAAATTGTATTTTTTAGGTCCAAAAGACATCAAATCACCCTCTTTTTTATCAGGAATATTCAACAATAATGCAAGATGTCAATAAAATGTTTCAAACATTTTTTGAAACAATATATTTTCCCAAGGCTGTTTATTTTTAGAGATTGCATCATTTCCGAGTGCAACATTTTAAGGCGGTTCACTCTAATTTCATTATTTAGTTCCGTGATACCTATAATCAACCCCCAACCCCACCAAAGACATTTTACCACTTCCATGAGATAAATGAGTCATTTCTGCATTAGAATCCAACTTTTGGCTTTGGCTGAGTCAAAAACATGGAAAATTTGTTCTTTTAAGGAAAAGTGTCCAAACTTTGTCAAGTGGGCTTGAAAACTGGTATTGCCTCCAAAAGATTTTTCTATCCTGTTACTTTACAAACTAACTGAGAAGTATGAGAATTTACAGCTTTCTTTAAAAAACTACTCTGATCCCAAAATAAAACTAAAATCTGCATCAGCACAAAATATTTTTAGAAAAAATCTGTCTCATTTATTTATTTATTTATTTATTGATGTTTAAGGTCACATATTTATGCACAATGGCTAATCATGACCGTGACAGTTTTACGGGTGGAGGAAGCCGGAGTACCCGGAGAGAACCACCGAGCAACGACGAGCAGCTGCCAGCTCCCCAACATCGTAACTCCGCACTGCAGCACAGACAGGGTTAGATTGGTTGAAGACATGCGTACCATCGACGTGCAGTACGCTTTAGTACACGGCGTCATCGTGCCCCCATGCGGGCAATGGAGATGAAGTGTCTTGCCCAAGGACACAACGCGGTTGCCGCAGGTGGGATTCGAACCGAGGACCTCTCGGCTTGCAGCATCTGTCTCATTTAACCATACTGCAAGCAAAACAGTGGAACAATATGGATGTCAATTTTGTTTCCAAAATTGGGGATGCAGCTATATATTTCACCAATATGAAAGGACTCTGCCAGTTTATCCTAACAACTGATGTCAAATTTTATTCTACCATTTGATGTAGTAAAATTTTGCCCTGAATAGGACCCCCGGTGTGCCCCTTTTCATCAAAATCTATGATATAATTCATAATTTAATTGATATTGACCCAAAACAAACCTACTGTGATATGAACTTTCCCATCTGTAATAGTTTTTAAATCACAGTCTGGCTTCTGAAGACATTTCACATTGCACTTGATGAATATTTTGCAATTTTTGTAAAGGAAAAGCCTCAGTTTTCTCAGTAAAGGCACATAGAGTCATTGGTATGGCACTGACAAAACATAAAACAGTGTTTTTTCCAAAGGAATGACCAGTACCTGCCACTGCGATATCTCATAGCACTGGTAAGATGCCTAAAACCATCAAATATTGATTCTATAGTGCTATGCCTATGCTGCAAGTTCCCATAAGTACACTTTCAAAACCTTTGTTTTAATCCCCACAGACACCCATTTTGGCAAAAAGATTGAAATTGTTTCCAAAGAGGATGAATCAGACATTTGCTTCAAGACTATAGTGGTATTTGATGTCTAATATACCTGTGTGTGTGTGTGTGTGTGTGAGGTGTGTGTGTGTGTGGGGGGGGGGGGGGGGGGTGCGGTGAAAGTTAGTCAGCTGCCAATCATTGAAAATGTAGATCCAGGCAAGTGAAAAGCAAAGAAACACCATGTCTGATGAAGAGACAGACACACAGACAGGTATGCTTGCAGGCACACATGTAGGAGGTCTACATGAGAGTACTGAATGACATACAATGAAAAATATAGTGAAAGAGCCAGGGCATGGTTGTTAAATTGAAAAATAACTCAGTGGACCATGAGTGCTGAAGCCTCAAAGTAAATCATAAGAAACTGAAAGTGCATAATACTAACTTCAGTCTCTAAAAACATGCTGTTCAGTCTTTCCAAATGTTTATCATCAGCAGAAGGGTTAAATATATGTGGGAGGGAGGACTTGATTCAGGGAAAGAGCAATATTTCATAACTGTCACTGTAAATTTATGCTGTATCATGGGAACCATGACAGCATTAGTACTAGACAACTATATTGGTAGCTGTGCACAAATGCCATTCACTCACATTTGTAATTTTATTATGTTATTTTCCACTGTAGCCCCACCCCCCTCCTCAAATTTGTTTTCCAGGATACTCTTTCAATGAAGGAATTGTTTTCCAACATTTTGAAGAGCATAATATAGAAGAGAAAAACTTCTAAATACTAGTCAATAGAAAGGCAGTGTAGGTTTTCTGTCTGTGTTTGAATGGTGATTTGGGAGGGGGTTGGAAGATTTGGAATCCTCCCTGCCCCTAGTAATATGAGGAGAAACCATGAATTAAATAAATATGTTAATAGGGTAAGATAAGCTGTTAGTTAGCAGCTGCCAGAGGTTATAGTGTGCTCCTGGGGAATACGTTTGCTCAAGATGTGAATTTGCTTGCATGAATAGCCTTAGTTTTGGCAATATATAGCTTTTATTGCCGACTGTGACAAAAATGTAACTTTTCAAAACAATAAAATGGTTTGGTAAGGTGTGTGGTCCCCAAATAAATATTTAAATGTGAAATAATCCCCCAAAATAATAACTCAATCTGGTTTGGAAGCCAAAAAACATATTTCCTATAGGTATCACAGAACTAAATATTTTCCCATAGGCGACCATTATAACGTTCAGGCGAAAAAAAATATGATCGCATCACTTTAATTTTGGCATTCAAATATCTCTGTCAAGTATAGCCCTTTAGACAACTTTTTCTGATCTGAAAACAGGGGGTCATGCAACAAATAAGAGAGAAAAACTGACACAAAGGGAAGTATCGGTCACGTGCACATATTTTTCACAGAATTCCCTACAAAAACACACAAAAAGTAAATTGTATTTTTTTAGGTCCAAAAGTCATCAAATCACCCTCTTTTTTATCAGGAATATTCAACAATAATGCAAGATGTCAATAAAATGTTTCAAACGTTTATTGAAACAATGGATTTCCCCAAGGCTGTTTATTTTTAGAGATTGCATCATTTCCGAGTGCAACATTTTAAGGCGGTTCACTCTAATTTCAATATTTAGTTCCGCGATACCTTAAGCAGGTTTCTCTCATTTACCAACTAGATAGTGGAATTGGGATATTTCAAGATCGAATTTATGAAACAGGAGGCTCTAAAGCCAGTAATCGCTCACCTGGAAGAACAGAAGATGAAAATGTGATTTCCTAGAGGGTTTCTATGTAACTATAAGCCGCAATTGTGGCCATGTTTGCAACCCGATCAACATTACATGAGGATCGTTGGTAGAGGGTGTCCTAGTCATCAATTATGCAAAGTTTCAAAACATACAGCCTTGTAGTTTCAAAGAAGATTTTTCAAAATCAACCAATCAGAATCAAAGAATGCATCTGGAAGCCATGTATTCTCCAAAACAATTTGAAATCCTTGTTAAACAAGAGGCCCCAAAGGGACTTAATCGCTCATCTGATACCCCCCCCCCCCTCCCCACCCCCAGCCCAAACAGGGTGAAAGTTTATTTTTGTCATAAAATTACTCAAAACCCTCCAAATCTTCTGCTAAAGAAATTAAAGAGTCAATGAGTAGCTCAACTTGGATATGACAGGAATTAGTACTTGCTGTGACCAAGACAACTGAATAATGAATATGACAGGAATTAGTATTTGTTTTGGCCCAGTCAACAATAATAAAAGAATTACAAGGTGACTGGTAATGGACTACAGATTAAGACCAATCATTGTAGATTATAATTTTTGTGTGGAAATTTTCAGTCCCAAACAAAATATTTTCAGACTAAAATTTTTTCTTCTTCTTCTTAAAATTGACCAAAATGCATCAAAACACAAAAAACTAATTTCCGGATTTTGGTCCAAAATTTTCTAAGTCCCACCCGGCCCCCAAATTTTCAGTGTAAAAAAAAATTTTTTTTTTTGTTTTAAAATTGACCAAAACGCATAAAAAACCAAAAAACTAATTTCCGGATTTTGGTCCAAAATTTTCTAAGTCCCACCCGGACCCCTAATTTGCATAATTTATTCACGAGAAAAACTCTGTATTATATGTAATGTATCCCATGGTACTAAACATTCATACAAAAATTTATTCAAATCAGATCTCTCATTTGGAAGTTCTGCGCAAAAATCTGATTGCACTTAATTTTGAACAAAATGGCTGCTAGCGGCCATCTTGATTTTCAGACTGGACCCAAAAACACTCCTTCTTGTCCCACAGTGATAACAAAGGTACCCAAGAAGTTTCGTGAAGATCGGTTCATAAATACGGCCTCTAGCCCGAGCCGTATTGGGATTTGCACTCACAGTGCTGAAAGTAACACTAAATAAATCAAAGTTAGCCTAATTTGCATAGTTTACGCACAAGAAAAAAACCTGTAATATATGTAATGTATCCCATGGTAATAAACATTCATACAAAAAATTATTCAAATCAGAGCTTTCATATGGAAGTTCTGTACAAAAAACAGATTTCGGCATCGTCGGTACAAAATGGCTGCTGGCAGCCATCTGGAATTTGGGACTGCACCCAAAAACACTCGTTCTCGTCCCACGGTCATAACAAAGGTACCCAAGAAGTTTCGTAAAGATTGGTTCATAAATACGGCCTCTAGCCCGAGCCATAGCAGCTTGGCACTTACAGCTCTGAAAGTAACACTAAATAAATCAAAGTCAGTCTAATTTGCATAATTTACGCACGAGAAAAAAACCCGTATTATATGTGATGTATCCCATTGTACTATACGTTTATACAAAACTTTATTCAAATCAGAACTTTCATACAGAAGTTCTGTATAAAAAACTGATTTTTGCATCATCAGTACAAAATGGCCGCTGGCAGCCATCTTGAATTTCGGACCACACATAAAAACACTCGTTCCCATCCCAGGGTCATAACAAAGGTACACAAGAAGTTTCGTAAAGATCGGTTCATAAATACGACCTCTAGCCCGAGCCATAGCCAATTGTTGACGTACAGACAGACGGACGACGGGCCATGACAATAGCTCAAATTTGACTTCGTCAAAGTTGAGCTAAAAATATAATACTTTTGTCCAATGGACCAGGGAAGTGACCCGGCGGCCTCCATTTGAGTAAACATTAATCTTACGTACATGTACACACATTCACATAAAACTAAATTTACCACAATCACTGTGTCTGAATCTGACTCTTGGATGTGAAGAGGAGTTTTTAAAGAACAGACTTTATACTCCACTACACGTAAGTTAAAATTTGGGATCCCACAGAGAGCCCAAATATGACCAGGGTATTTGATTTGAATAAACTGGAATCTGAACCTCCAAAGGTTGCTGCATATCAAAAGATTCTGACTGGTGAATCTGAAGAAGTTTTTAAAGGAATTTTCCCATATTGCACTAAGTTAATATTTAGACTGCTATAGGGAGCCCAAATATGAACCCAGGACTTCATTTGAACAAACTGGGATTTGACCCCATGAAGGATACTAGAAACCAAAAATCAGAAGATTTTGACTGATGGATCTGAAGAAGAGGATTTGATTTGAACAAACTTGAATCTGACCCACACTAGGAAAGCTTTATACCAATCATCAAAAGATTCAGTTTGGTGGATATTCAGAAGAAGATTTAAACAAAAGGCCAAGGGGCCTGTGAGCTTTCACCTGACATGGTAGCTTAAATATCAACCCTGAGAATTGATTTGAACAAGTTGCATCTGCCCCTCCTAAGAAAAGCTTATACCAAATATCCAAAGATTCTGACCAGTGGATCTGAACAAAATTTTTTTTAAAGAATATTTCTCATATTGAACTAAGTTATAATTCAGGCTCCGACAGGAAGCCCAAATATGAACCCAGGGACTTGGCTTTAACAAACTTATATCTCACCTCCCTAAGGATACTGTAGCAATTTTTTTGGACCATTCCATTCTGTTGGTCCTAAGGAAGCTTCACACCAAATAAGAATTCTCAGTGCTGTGTAGTTTTGGAGATATGGGCGTTTTAAATGTTTTGTCTATTTTTAGCTCCTGCGATTCCCATGGGGCGATGGGAAAATTTGTTTTGGCATAAATTAAGTACTTATGACTCAATAAGACCTCACAACAAATTTGGTTCAAATCAAAAGGAAACTGCACACCAATATCAAGTCTCTGCTTCTGCTGGTTCATAAGAAGAAGATTTTTTAAGATTTAAGCACACTTTTGGGGGGTTGCCATACCGAGGGACGGGGCAACTTGATTTGAACAAAATCAAAATGCGATGTCATAAGAAACAATTATCTCAAATTTCACTTAAATCGATTCAGCGGTTTTAGAGGAGAAGACACAAACATCATGTTCAAAGACGACAGATGGACGACAGATGACGGATGGTGAGTGATCACTATAGATCACCTGACTGAAAGTCAGGCGAGCTAAAAACAAGGGTTCTGATTGTAGATGAGGGGTCGAGTTTTCATGGCTAACACAACAGTGGCTATGAACTAAAAAGCGTCAGAGTACTTTTTCTACATAACTAATTTGCAAAAAATGACTAAGTCAGCCCAATAATTCTGCTGCTGTAGATCTGCCCGAGCCCATTTTCGAAATCGATCACAACAACCTGGAAACCCATATAATAAAAAAGAATCAAATCGGTTAACATTTGTTCAAGTTATGGCACTATCAAGCACAAAATTAGCAAATGAAAGTGTCAATGACACTGTAGCTCAATTTGTCAAGACAAAGACATGTACATGTATAGTATGTGACACAGCAATGACAAACATCTAGGTAATGACCTGATAACAAAGGTACATGTAAAGTATTGTAACGGTCTGTACATAAATACTGACCGTTGCCTGTAACAAATGTATAGGTAAAGTATTGTAAAGGTGGGTGACAGTCAGATGCTAAACTAGAAAAGAAATCTTTGAGTCCCAGAGTGGGTCTGACTGAACCCCAATATATTTGTTCTCATAGCACAGTGATAACAAAGGCACCCCAAAACACACTCATTCCTGCCCCAAGGTGAAAACAAAGGTACCCAAGAAGTTTCGTGAAGATCAGTTCACAAATGTGAGCTGTGTAGAAGTTGTGACAAAAAACTGATTGGACCTAATTTCTGTACAAAATGGCCACTGGCAGCCATCTTGAATTTTGGACCGCACCCAGAAACACTCGTTCTCGTCCCAAGGTGATAACAAAGGTTTTGTGAAGATCGGTTCATAAATACAGCCTCTAACCCGAGCCGTATTGACATGTGCACTTACAGTGTATAAGTAGCACTGAATAAATCAAAGTTCATCTAATTTGCATAATTTCTGCACGAGAAAAAAACCTGTACTATATGTGATGTATTCCATGGTACTAAACATTCACACAAAAAATTATTCAAATCAGCGCTTTCATATGGAAGTTCTGTGCAAAAATCACAAAAATCTGATTGCACCAAATTTTGTACAAAATGGCTGCCATCGGCCATCTTGAATTTCGGACCGGACCCAAAAACATTCGTTCTGGTCCCACGGTGATAACAAAGGTACCCAAGGAGTTTCGTAAAGATCGGTTCATAAATACGGCCTCTAGCCTGAGCCGTATTGGCATTTGCACTTACAGTACTGAAAGTGACACCAAAAAACATCAAAGTTTGTCTAATTTGCATAATTTACGCAAGAGAAAAAAACCTGTACTATATGTGATGTATTCCATGGTACTAAACATTCATACAAAAAATTATTCAAATCAGAGCTTTCATATGGAAGTTCTGTACAAAAAACAGATTTCTGCATCGTCGGTACAAAATGGTGGCTGGCAGCCATCTTGAATTTCGGACCGCACCCCAAAACACTCGTTCTCGTCCCATGGTCATAACAAAGGTACCCAAGAAGTTTCGTAAAGATCGGTTCATAAATACTGGCTCTAGCCCAAGCCGTATCCAACGTGGGTTGTCTTGGACAGGGATCGAACTCGGGACCTCTAGCATAGAAGTCCAACAATCTACTACTGAGCCACCACGCTCCCCAAGTGATCATTTAAGCTCCCCTTGTACTTCGCTCAGGAATATGACTGGCCAAAAGGTCAGGTAAACAAATGTTAACTGTTTCAAATTCATGTGACCTATTTGTTGGTTAAAGCCAATTACAGAATTTTGTTTCCTGTAACCCACCATCAGATACACATGTAGGACAGGGCATATCAAGATGGTGGCACTCGAACAACATCGACAGTAGGTTTACATTGTCTTCAAATGTCATTCAGTGACATATTTCTGAGGCACAACTTTGGATCATTATGGGGAAAAGGGTCCCTACTGCTGATAAAAAAAAAAACCCACTTTCCCATGCTGTGTTAAAAATTGTTTTTGACTTGTAAAGTGAGTGTCAGAGATGAAAATTTTGTGAGGCGAGGAGATGTCAGTTGTTTCATTAATTTCATACCCTTTGGCCACAGTTTGTAAAATTTATGGACAGCCATGGGTAAATTAGGTTTCTGGATGCCTTTGGAATGTGAAACTCAGACAGTTTTCACTGACTAATCCCCCAAAACAGTGTTTTGAAATTTGTCAAATGAGCAGGACAGGACTCTCAGTTCGCAATTATGTTCAGACACGATTTCCTTTGAGGATCAGACATATTATTGCTTTTGTGACAGGGTAAAAAAAACATGTGTTTGATGTTTTTCAACATGCTGGATCCATGGCATTTAAGATAGAATAGTTTTATATTTTACAAAGTGTAAGAGATTTTCAACAAATAAGAAGTAGCCTACCATGAATGAGACAGAATTGTGCAATATCAATCCAGGTGTTCCCAATCCCATCCACGTAACAGTCTAATTCCAACGACGTCTGCAATCTGATATTCCATGGTAAGACCACTCTAATGATGTTACATCATGTTTTATATTGAATGCAGCTTCAAAACTGAATCACATACCTTTCATTCTTTTATGTCAGTGAATTGAAAGGAATACCTTAGTGTAGACTTTATTGGTCTAGGGTGGTCTATTACCCCTTTATATTGACAATATGGCCAAACTTTGTCCAAAAAACAACAGAAACTAGATTTTAATGGAATTTCAAATTTTTCAGAGGTTGCGGAAATTAATAACTCTAAAAGTCATGTGGTCAGTGGACACCATATGATATTGCAGTGTGTTTTGACTAACAACAGTGGGATTGTTGCAACCAGTGGCTAGACCTTTATTAGTGTTGCATTCTGACCCACATTCACATCCTGCTGTCAGTCACAACAAGTAAATATACTGAGATATCCAATAAAAATAAATATCTGAAACCTTCCATTTATTCTAACTTTTAACCTGCATATAAACTTCAGATTGTGTGGATCGATTTTGGAAATGTTTTCAGATCTGTTCTCAGTGGCATAGGTCCTATACAGCATCACTGGGAAAGTCTACACTAAAATAGTCCTTGACGAAGTGACAAAACATGGCGAGAAGTGAAATTACTTAGTGTTGGATGATGCAATATTTTTCTTCATTTATCGGCCTTGGGTTTTGAATTTTGCGACAGCATATGTACTGAATTGTACTACAACATGCCTTGTTAACGTCAGCAACAAATAATATCACAATTCTACAAATTTAAACGACATCAGCAGTGTTGATGGGTTGTGTTGCACTCTGTCGCCCATCTTCGTGGTAACATATTGCTGTTCTCACTGGAGTGTTGTTATTTGTAAAACATTTTGTACAAGAGATAATTATGTCTCAATCAGCTAATTCTGCGGATTCTAGTAAAATGGGAAGACAAAGCACGGATGGTAAATCAGAAAGATCAGGCGTCGATGCATCTGCTATCGCAGAATTGAAGAAGTTAATTATTGATTTGGACAGCAAATCATCTTCGAAGTTTGATTTATTAAGACAGGAGGTGAGAGGGCTAAAAACCGAGATAAGCACATTAAATAAAACCGTTTAGGATCTAAGAACTGATCACATTGAGTTGGCGAGGAGTATAGACTTTAATGCACAAAGTACAGAGGCGATAGAAAACACGGCTATTCCCGGACTGGAAAGAAAAATTGAAGCACATTTCTCAGAGGTAGAAGAAAAGAGACTGCTCAATGAGATACATGACAGGAAATATAATCTCCTTATATATGGGCTGCCTGAAAAGCAACACGATGACGCATATTCTACTATGACCTGAAATTAGACAGTACTGAGTCTTCTTCAATAGTTAATAGGGCAGTGAATATCCATAGGTTGCCTTCCTCAAGACAACCATAATAATAAGGCTGGGAAATGACAGAGACAAGCAGAAAATTCTGAAGGCTGCACCAAATTTGAGAGGATCTAGAAAAAGTATTAAACTGACTTGCCACCTTCTCTCAAAAAAGAAAGGGATAAGCTCTCCAGTGTGGCTTTCAAGCTTAGACAAGACAGGGGACTAGAATAATAGTTTCTGGGGTAAGAGTAGTCCTGGAAATAAGTGAATCATCAACATCAGCTTGGAGATACTACAGTGAATGATCATAATTAATTTCATTATTACCACAAACACGACCATTAATCATGTTCTAGTCAATGTTCTAGTCAATAGTTCATACATGTACCCCCCTTTTTTCTTGATTCCATGACTACCACCCCTCTTCTCCTCCCCTCACAATTAAGTCAAATAAGACAAATGGCACATTCATCTTAATTTAACTTGTCACTTAGAAAACTTAAATTTATATGCATAATTAGTAGATGAGGAATATCAATCAGCTCAGTGAGAGCAGTCCTGGAAATATTTTATAACTACCATTAATACCAATAACCAGGCAGTTTTCGCCAGTTCCTCCCCCACCGTATCTATACTTGGTGTAAATATCTCATGTTCTAGTCAATAGTTCATACCCCCCCCCCCCCCCCCCATTTTTTGTTTTTTTTTGTTCTTGGTTCCATGGCTATCACCATAATTATATGCATATTTGGCAGCTGAGGAACATCAAGCAACTCAGTGAGGCCTGAAAATATTTTACATGTATAACTACCATTAATTTGGTAAGAAAAACAACTAGCAACCCAATACCAATACCTGATATAAATATCTCATGTTCTAGCCAAAAGTTCATACCTCCTTTTTTCTTGGTTCCAGGACTGCCACCACCCACCCTGTCCTCCCCAACTATATCAATGTTTGGTGTAAATATCTCATGTTCTAGTCAACAGTACATGCTCCCAACCCCTTTATTTCTTGGTTCCAAGACTACCTCTCTCACCCCCACCCCACTATAAAGACAATTAAGACACTTTCATTTTAATTTAACTTATCACTTAGAAACTCAAATTTATATGCATAATTCGTAGCTGAAGTATATCAATCAGCTCAGTGAGAGAAGTTCTGGAAATATATATAATAAGGGAATTATCAATGTCCAGCAGTCTGGAGGTAGCACAGTGAACAAGAAACATTTTTATTATTACCACTGCCAGAAATTTGGTAAGAAAAGCAAGTAGTAATCCAATACCTGGTACAAATTACCCATGCCCTAATCAATAGTCCATACCCGTCAGTTGTAGAGGCATCCCCAACCACATCTCCCACACACACACACATAAAATACAACTAAAACAGATAGTAAAAAGTTCTTCAAACTTAACAAAATGTGGTAAGTTTGCTTCTCCCACGTGACAATCCATTTAGTGCAAATTAGTATTACCGGGCAGTTCCCGCCAGTTCCTTAATTAACCCTTTACCCGCTGTGGCAGCAGACAAAACTCATAAAAAAGTTTTCACAAAGTTTCTCTTTTTGTCACAGAAACATGGCTTGCGACCCCTCGGAGTGTGCGCAATGAGATCCTTCCATTCATTTAGTACAAATCAGTATTACCTGGCAGTTCTCGCCAGTTCCTTAACCCTTTACCCACTGTGGCAGCAGACAACACTCACAAAAATGTTTTTGAAAAGTTTCTTTTTTTGTCTCAGAAGCATGGCGTGTGACCCCTCGTTGGAATGAGCACAGTGGGATCCTTCCAGCAATGAATCCAGCAATGGATCATATGCTGTGTTTTTTGGGAGGGTTTATTGATAACATAATAAAAAGTGATGGTATGCTCCCTCCCACAGGTGTCATGCATCCCACACAAGATTCAACTTGTGCAAATTAGCACAGGTTGGGTTTTGTGTGGGATGTGTGATACCTGTGCACAATGAGATCCTGGAGGGATTGTGCTCATTCCAATGAGGCTTGTGACCCATCGTTGGGGTGGGCACAGTGAGATCCTTCCAGCAATGGATCATATGCTGTGTTTTTGGGAGGGTTTATTGATAACATAATAAAAAGTGATGGTATGCTCCCTCCCACAAGTATCATACATCCCACACAAAATTCAACTTGTGCAAATCAGCATTTTTTGACAAGATAATTGCAAACATAATAAACTAGAGTGATGTCAAGCATGCAGCCCGACTGTCCCAGGAATGCTTAGATGCAAAATAGTCGGAGCCATTTTTTATTAACAGTTTACCTAACGAATCTGCCATATCTGCACTCGTGATATACAAAATTTGCTATTCAAATTTTATTTTTTTCATTTCTCTACTTCAAAACATACCTCATGACCTATTAATGGAACAAACTTGATGAGCTTGTTCCAATAAGGAGTAATAATAAGCCATGGTTAGAAGTAAATAAAAAATGAAAAAATCTGAGGTTTCAGAAAAAAAATAATTTGTACTGTTGGCTTCAACTTGTGTAAGTTAAAGGATTAAAGATGCAGTACATAAAGCAATGTTGGGCTATATGAGTCAATTTTCTTTTTTGCATGTAATAACTCCCAATCCTTCAAAATGCATTTTGGGAATAATTGCCTAAGTGACAATTTGTGTGTGGGTGGGTGTGTGTGTGTGTGTGTGTGTGTGTGTGTGTGTGTGGTGTTTGGATTTTAACCAAAACTGTAAAGAAGCATTTTTGACGAAAGAAAAAAACAAGAGCACCGCTGGGCATTGCATCATACGCCCGTGAACTGTTCAAATTGTACCATTTTAACACATTTGCAATTTTTTTAGAGTGAGAGAAATTTATACTGGCATATATATATATGTTACGGTCAGACTTTGAAATTAGTGATTTTGTGAAATGACTAAATTTTTCAGTCATTTGAGAAAAAGACTAACAAATTTGAAGCCAATCGAAAAACAAATACTAAAGTTATCATCCGGAAACCAAATATTTGACGAAGAATTCTAAGTCCAACAGGGGCCATAATTCAGGCAAAAATTGTTCAGACCCACCCCATATTCGAACTTGACCTGTATTTTGTTGTGATTAAACCACATACCAAGTTTGGAGCCGATCGGAAAACAAATACTAAAGTTATCATCCGGAAACCAAATATTTGACGAATTCTAAGTCCAACAGGGGCCATAATTCAGGCAAAAATTGTTCAGACCGACCCCATATTCGAACTTGACCTGTATTTTGTTGTGATTAAACCACATACCAAATTTGGAGCCGATCGGAAAACAAATACTAAAGTTATCATCCGGAAACCAAATATTTAACGAATTCTAAGTCCAACAGGGGCCATAATTCAGGCAAAAAATGTTCGGACCAACCCCATTTTCGAACTTGACCTGCATTTTGTTGTGATTAAACCACATACCACATTTGGAGCCGATCGGAAAACAAATACTAAAGTTATCATCCGGAAACCAAATATTTGACGAATTCTAAGTCCAACTGGGGCCATAATTCAGGCGAAAAATGTTCGGACCGACCCCATATTCGAACTTGACCTGTATTTTGTTGTGATTAAACCACATACCACATTTGGAGCCGATCGGAAAACAAATACTAAAGTTATTGTTCGGAAACCAAACGGACGGACAGACGGACGGACAACGCCATACTATAATACGTCCCGTTTTTCAAACGGGCGTATAAAAAGTGCCTAATGGGAGGGGGGGGGGGGGGGGGGGGGGGGGGAGTGTTTGTCTGGGTTTTTAACCACAAAATTGGAGTCATCCTACCAAGCTACAATAAAATCCCTTCATAATTATGGCCTGTGGAATATTCTAAAGGTTTTCGGGCCTCTGTTGCCATCACAGTTGCCCAAAAGCTTCTGCATGTAGTGACTGTAAATAGTTCAAAATGCATATTGGAGAAAAGAAGAAAAAAAAAACCTAATGGGGGGGTGGGGGTGGGGGGGGGGGGGTGTAGGGGGTGGTGGTGTTTGTCTGGGTTTTTAACCACAAAATTGGAGTCATCCTACCAAGCTACAATGAAATCCCTTCATAATTATGGCCCTGTGGAATATTCTAAAGGTTTTCGGGCCTCTGTTGCCGTCACAGTTGCCCAAAAGGAGACGTTCTCATCTAGACATTATATGAAGTCAACCTATCAAGTTACAATGAAATCTCTCCATAAATATGACCTGTAGACTGTGCTAAAGGTTTTCGGGCTTTGGGCCCCTGTTGCCATCACAGTTGCCCAAAAGGGGACGTTCTCATCTGGACATTATATGAAGTCAACCTATCAAGTTACAATGAAATCCCTCCATAAATATGACATGTAGACTGTGCTAAAGGTTTTCGGGCTTTGGGCTCGGGCAGCCATCATGGCTGAATGATCGCAACCAAAAGGGCACATTCTCATCTGGGCATCATGTGGATTGATCCTACAAAGTTACAATGAAGTCCCTTCATAAATATGACCTGTGGACTGTGCTGAAGGTTTTTGGGCTTCGGGCACCTGTAGCCGTCACAGTTGCCCAATCACGTCCAAAAGGGGACTTTCTCATGTGTAGAAATTATATGAAGTCAACCTATGAAGTTACACTGAAATCCCTCCATAAATATGACCTGTAGTCTGTGCTAAAGGTTTTCAGGTTTTGGGCTCGGGCAGTCGTGACAGTTGATAGATCACGCCCAAATGGGGAAATTCTCATGTAGACATCATACGGAGTCATCGTATCAAGTAACAATGAAATCCGTCCATATTAAACATGACCTGCAGACTGTGCTAAAAAATTTTGGGTTTCGGGCTTGGGCAGCCATCACTGTTGACATATCATGCCCAAACGGGGTCGTTCTCATCTAGGCATTATACAGAGGCATTCTATGAAGTTGCAATGAAATCCCTTCATAAATACGACCTGTAGACTGTGCTAATGGTTTTCGGGTTTTGGGCTCGGGCAGCCATACCGGTTGACCAATCATGACCAAATGGGGACATTCTCATGTAGACATGACCTAAAACCTGCATATGAAATTTCATGACGATCAGACCAGAAATACCGGGTATAGTCTGTACTTGAAGGTTGAATAAAAAACTTTAACCACAAACTTTAACCAAAACTCCAAATGTCAACTAAACAGGAACAAGGAAGAAAAAAAAACACTTGAACCTTCAGTAAAAAACCACAAACTTTAACCAAAACTCTAAATGTTAACAGAAAAAGACAGACGGACGGATGGACGGACAGACAGATGGATGGACGGACGGATGGACGGACAGATGGACAGACAAAAGTCATTACTATAGCCCTCACTGTAAACAGTCGGGCTAAAAATGATGGCATGCTTCTTTCAAGAGGTATCGTGTTTGTGCATATCAGCATTTACCATGCAGTTTTTGGCAATTCTTTAATCCTTTGCCCTCCACGGGAAATAGATGACACTTTTAAAATATTTTTGAAAAACTAAAAATATTCTTTTTTGTCTCAGAGGCATGGCATGTGACTCCTCATAGGGGTGAGCTTGCCAACTCGTTAAATAAAATAATATTTTCTGTCCTAGCAGCAGAGCTTGTGGCCCCTCATTGGAATGAGCTGTATGAGCTCCTTCCATTGGGGGGCAATGGACTGTGTTTTTAGGGAGAATAGGAAACATAATAAAACTCTAGTGGTATGCTCCCTCCCAATGGTATACTCCCCCCAACAGGATAGTTCACTCTGTTCAAATTAGCATTACTAGACAGTTTTTGCCAATTCCCTAACTCTGTATCCATAATAAATGTGTTTCAATTTGTAAAACTTGTTTCTAGGGCTGGGCAGTTTTGAAATTTGCATTTCGGTTCGGTTTCGATTTTGGTTTTGTACAAAAACTCGGTTTTCGGTTTTTCAAAATATATTGTAGAAATCCACATTTTAGAGGGTAATGTACATATAAAATGTGTCTGTATTTGTCATCCAAGTCATGAGGCTCATATAACGTGTTGAGTCATTCGGGTCACTCAGTGTTCACCACTCTTCACAGCTAATGGACATATTGTGTTGAGCTACTGTAGTGAGCAACAGTGCTGGAGCCATGAGGTATCTAGGGAGACCAGCTCCCCTCCCCCCTCCCCCCCCCCCCCCCCACTCAAAATCCCACTTGCTTCTCCCATCCCCAAATTTGAAAAGATTCTTTTTGATTTCCTGCCCTCAGTACAAGTACAGTAACCTCAGTCCTGAAATCCCACCCCCCAACCACCCCCCCACCCCCCCCCCACCCCAAAAAAAACCTCTTCACCAGCATGGTCCACAGGATTTCAAACCATGGCTCCACCACTGGTGGGATCTGCCTTGTTCTGTCAGTGAGATTTGGGACCTTGTCAAGACAAGATGCAGAAATTCACAAGAAAAGCTACATTTTAGCAAAAATCAACATTTCCTTATTTTTATGGAGTCGCTAAGCTCTCACCCTGGTTTTGGTGGATAATATGCAATTGTTGTGCTTACTTCGGTAATTATCACATCGTTTGAAAATAGACGTGCCCCGTGTTTCTTGATGGTTCCTGCTTCAAATGACAGTGGAATAAGAGGAACACAAATCATATTTCTTCTGATTTTGATAACTATTATTTAAGTAAGTCGTGATATACGAATCACTTTTATTTGTAACTCACTCCAATGTTTTCAAAATATCTCTCCTAATTTCGACTGTAGAGGTTCGTTTTTTACTTTTATTTTGCCCAAACATAGAAATTGGGCGAAATGAGCGGTGCCAAGGTGAAGATATTACCAACTTTACTTTGCCCTCTTGGCTGGTCCCTGTGTTGATTTCATCTCAGTCAAGACAGGCGATTGATGTTTTTCAAGGGAGACGGCTGCATAATGGGATTTGAAAGAAAGACCTGAAAGTCTGCTATGGCATAAGTAAGAAAACAAAATTTTCACAATAAAATACCTCAAAATAAAATAACAGCTGCATTCTATAAACATTGAAGTACATACTTGAAGAAATCTTGACCTATTTCATGAAAATAATAAAGATTGAGACCAAATGTTATAAGTGGAGTGCTGATTGACTGAAGGCAGACATTTTTTGTTTATGTTTTGATTTGGGGAGTTCAACAAAGGAACTCAGCAGACGAAGTATGGAAGGACAAAAGAGTGTCTCCCAATATAAAGATGTATGTGTTACTGTGGTAGTTTGGAAAGAAACTATGATATTCTCCTATGTTGAATGCACTGCAAAGTCATACATTGTAGGTGAATAAATACATTTACAAACCCCTTGCACTGTAACCCCTTTTATCCCATGCATCAATTTGATAGTGATTAAATTGTTAAATTTGTCTGGTTTATCAATAAGTAGAATAGCTTTGTTTACTCTTGGACACCAATACACTCATGATATCTGCTGGAGAAGAAATAAGGGTAACTGTAACCTGTCACTGCAATATTCTAAGAGGTTTTTGGTTTTTTACATTTTCTATTAGGGTATAAAATGAGCTACCAAATGGTGGCCTATATTTAAAAAATGCCTCCTGGGATTCTGACATACAAGCGATTTGAAAATAAGGTACTTTTTTACCCATTTTCGGTTTTTGTTGCCATGGTAACACAACGATCGACAAAAATTTCGGTAAAAAATTATCGGAAACTTTTTGGACACATTACATACTATCTACTTCCAAAATTTCAGCTGTCTATCTTGAATAGTTATTGACATATAGCACCAAATGCCTTAACTGGCCACTTTTTTGAAAATTAGCCTCGTTCTGAAATGCATGATAAAACCTGCAGAAAATCCATTTTTACCCCAAAATGTGCAAACCCTCTTGTTTCACAACTTGTGTTAATTTCAACCCTATAGACCTTTTGACTGCCAAGTTATTAAGAAAAATGTGCTTAGAAAGTAGGTTTTTTTACAAATCTGAACTTCGAGCCTCGTTTTCACCTTGATCCTGTGACCCGTGTTAAAATTTTTTTTTTTCGTTATCATGGAGACCCATCATTTTTCTAACACCTCCCACACTTTTCATAAAGAAGTTCATGAGGGTTTAGATGCTATTAAAGTATTCCAAAACCACCTATTTTTTAGCGTTACCATGGTTACCAACGCAAATGGTAACACAACGATGGACGAAAATTTCGGTAAAAAATTATTGAAAACTTTTTGGCGACATTACATACTATCTACTTCCAAAATTTCAGCTGTCTATCTTAAATAGTTATTGACATATAGCACCAAATGCCTTAACTGGCCACTTTTTTGAAAATTAGCCTCGTTCTGAAATGCAAGATAAAACCTTCAGAAAATCCATTTTTATCCCAAAATGTGCAGACTCTCTTGTTTCACAACTTGTGTTAATTTCAACCCTATAGACCTTTTGACTGCCAAGTTATTAAGAAAAATGTGCTTAGAAAGTAGGTTTTTTTACAAATCTGAACTTCGAGCCTCGTTTTCACCTTGATCCTGTGACCCGCGTAAATTTTTTTTTTTTCGTTGTCATGGAGAGCCATCATTTTTCTAACACCTCTCACACTTTTCATAAAGAAATTCACGTGGGTTTAGATGCTATTAAAGTATTCCCAAACCACCTATTTTTGAGCGTTTCCATGGTTACCAACGAAATTCATTGAAAATGACCCAGACGAGGTCATAGAGGACATTGAACTTGTTCATCTGTGCAAATTTCATCATCCTGCTGTGTATAGTTTCTGAGAACATTCACCCTTCAATTTTAGGGTGGAAGAATAAGAATAATAATAATAAGAATAATAAACATGAATTTAACAATAACAATAAGTTTACACTCATATAGAGTGTAAACTTAACTAGATGGGTGTGATTATGACTGCAGGGCAGATCATCACAAGTTTCCACTCTTTTCGAAAATTCGCAAAGCACTAGGCTCCATGTAGAGTAGATTGTGGCCACAGTTTTTGGAGCAGCGACTTGAAATTTTCAGCACCTGTGCTACAAGCTTTGTCAAACACGGCCATGGTATTAAAAGCTCAGAATCCCAGCACGTGCCCTACGGGAACTCCACGCGCATGCGCATACGCTCTTTTCGATTTCGGCGTGACGAAATGCGAAATTCGTGTCGCTCTCCATGGCATCTCATGAAGCAACTATTCCTGAACGCTGAGTGAAAATTTCATGGAAATCCGCCGAGAATTGGCCGAGATACAGCGTTCTGAAGAGAGGAGGTAATTTTTTGAATTTGGTCTTTTTCAAGCTGGTGCGAAAGAAGACGTCGGGAATGGGCGCAAACTTGCCACCTCTCCCCTCTCTGGGCTATTCCCTCTTAAAAGTCACGATTGCGTGTGATTGGTGATGAGTTGGCTGTCAATGGAAGTTGCATCTTCAAGACCAGCACCAAGGGATCACGATACAACGTTTAAATCTTTGAGAAACGTGAGATATTAAAATTCAAAAGAAATTGGCGGTAAATTGGTTTTTGGCATGCAGGAAAAGATTTATGAAACTTTGAATACTAGACATTAAAATAGCACTTCAGTCATACAAGCACTGTGCCGAGACCGCTGAAGGCAGCGACTTGAAATTTTCAGCACTTGTTCTACGAAGCTTGGCCGACATTTTGCCACCGGAATCGAGTGTTTTCACCGCGTGGAAGCACCACGCGTCGCGTGGAAAGAGAGAGTACTATTCGTCCCGACTTTTCAGTTTGCAATGGACTTGAGCAGTGATGTAGACTGCTGTACAGCAGTGATTGAGCATAAAGTGCCAGGTATCGGTGCCACATTGCATAACCGGCTCCAAGGTATGATTGTTTGTCTCAATATCGTCCTTCACCACTTGTAGTTTATACCATTGTCATACATTAATGTAGCCTCTTGTCATTTTCGCAACTTTCGAGCCAGAACGCCACCAAGGTGGGAATGTGCGAGGGGGGGGGGGGGGGGGGGGGACTTAGAGTTAGGGTTAGTGGCTGAAACTGCGGGGGGGGGGGGGTGTCTCTCCCTGACACTATATTTAAACCTTAGATAATCGTTAGAATTTGAAGTGATAAGAAATCGGCGCTGAGTATCTTTTGGCAGGAAAAGATTCACGAAAATTCTCCAATTAGACATTACAACTGCACATCAGACACACACGTGCTGTGTCGAGACCGCTGAAGACAGCGACTTGAAATTTTCCTAACTTGTTCTATGGAGCCTGTATGACATTATTGCATCCAATGCGAGTGTCCAGACCGCGTGGAAACATCGCGCGTCGCGTGGAAAGTGAGAACACTATTTGTCCGACTCTATCAGTTTGGAATGGACCTAGGCAGTGTTGTAGACAACTGTAGAGCTGCGACTGAGTATGAAGTCACTGTTTCTTTTGCCAACTTGCCTAACTGGCTTCAAGGTATGATTTTGC